>OZ012741.1:58547269-58632505 GCA_963859935.3 Lathyrus sativus
CTTTACTAAATCATAAATATTTAATATGTTATAGGCTAAATTATAATTTTGATCTTCATATTTGACCCTAATTTATGAAATTAGTCATAGTATTTTAAATTTAAACAATATTGGTTTCCCTTCACGCATTTTTGTAATGAAAGTCAATAACATGTCTATTTTTTAATGATGTATAACATATATTAATAATCTTTAAAGTTTTTCAAATATTTTTTGTTTCCTTGTCACACTTTATATTTTTTTTAGAAGAGAAACTACATTAAGATTAATGGGTGTTACAAGAGCTCATATTGGGCTTTTGCTCATTCTTACCTGACCTACTACTAATGTTAGTGCTGGTAGCAAACCTAGCTAAGGCATGCACTGCTTCATTTTTCTCTCTACCAATGTGTCTAAACCTAATGCCTTTGAATTGATGATGATGATGAAGTAGGTAATGATGTTGGTGGTGTTGAAAATGTTAAAGTATGTAATAATGATGGTGTTGAACAAATCGAAGAAGTTAATATTGATGGTGTTGAGCAAGTTGAAGTATGTGATGAAAATGAGGATAGTGAGGACACTGAAGATAGTGAGGGTATTGACTTTGAAGTTGATGGATTATCATTTGATGATAGAGAGGATGAGAGGGCTCTTGGGTTAAATGATTGCTTTGATGTTATTGAAAATCAAGTTGAACAAAAGGGCAAAAAAGGTAGGATAAAACTTGCAGCAAGGAAGACAAAGCATACTCCAAAAAAAGTACCAATTGGTGTTGATAATGTAGGGTCATCTAGTGGTGTGGATAATGATATGGACATCAACTATGCTAGTGAGGATCTTGGTAATAGTGACATTTATGCTTCTGATGGAGAGAAGGAACCAAAATATCTAAGGTTTAAGATGGAGTTGGACAAGAATTACAAATTCAAAGTGGGATTGGAGTTTGTATCACTTGAAGAATATAAAGAAGCAATAACTGGATGGTCAGTATTAAACAGAAGACATATAAAGTATGTGAAAAATGACAAATTTAGAGTAAGGTGGAGGGACACAGATTAAAGACTTAATGATGGCAGCTGTAAAAGCCACATATATCCAAGCCTGGGATGCTAAGATGAAAGAATTGAAGGATCTCAATGTGAAGGCTTCAGAGTGACTGTCAGGAATATATATATATATATATATATATATATATATATATATATATATATATATATATATATATATATATATATATATATATATATATATATATATATATATATATATATATATATATATATATATATATATATATATATATATATATATATATATATATATATATATATATATATATATATATATATATATATATATATATATATATATATATATATATATATATATATATATATATATATATATATATATATATATATATATATATATATATATATATATATATATATATATATATATATATATATATATATATATATATATATATATATATATATATATATATATTAAACAGTTGTTAATTTTTTGGTACTTTCACAACATAAGTACCTAACGCCATCTTTACATACATGTCCATAAAATAAAAATACAACATATGGCACATGTCATACAATAATTCCTAAATAAAAATTAAGAACTATGTCCAATATCCACAATTGTACAAAATCCACAGCAGAAGACCACAACAAAAGCTTCCCTTGAAACATCAATGCTTAACTCATCTTCTATACTAAACCTGCAAATAATACCTGAAAAGCAACAACAATATTGGGGCGAGATAATAATCTCAATGAATTCCCCTATCATATGGGTCCACTCGGCTCTACAAGATTCTAATCAAATCCTAACTCAAGTCTTCAAAAGCTAAAGACATAACCAACTAGAGAATTTTATCACTGTATGAAGGCGTGTACACTTGAGTTCATCTAACTTAAATAATCACTAATCGAAAACCATACCAAGGCATATTTTTCGGCAAGCCCTACGTCTAGGATTATCGACTCAAGTCACAGATCCTTGTATCATAAGTATCTTTCCCGACAAGCCCTATGCCTAGGGTTATTGACACGGGTCACAAATACTTATATCCCATACTTTGACATGCACATGAATTTTGAATTCTAAGGGATAACATCAACCTTATGAATCGTCACTTCCTATAGGACTCCAAACCTATTTCAAGCCTTTTACCCGCATGAGACTCTAACCCACGTAGGGATCCGCCGCCTTTGAGATTCATCATAGGTCATTCAAGTATGAGTCCACACATTCTAATCCTGCTCTATATAAGCATCACAACTTGGGACGACACAATCAAGGGGTTGTTTCCAACTGCATGATTAGATAAAACACAACGTGATTGTATTCGACAATCACAAGGTGATCATATTCACCAATTCTCATAACAAATACATCATGTTCCATACAAATCATATTAGATCACAAATAACCTATAATTCTAGTAAATAATTTTCCATTGTACACACCGATGTCTCTTTGCATCCAAGCATCGCCATCTAAGTCATTTTCATAACTTAAGTTATCTTTCTAGCTCATTCACCTAGTTATAAATCCTAGGTTTCCTCACTCATCTTCATAAGATTTTAGTCATGTTATTCCATAATCAAAACATCCAATCAATTTATAGCATACACCTTAGCATATTACAATATCATATATGAAACACACATGATAGCATAACTTGTCACATTCATTCCTAGATATATTCAGCTCACAACATACTCATCATTATCTTAGGTTATTCAAGTTACTATGCACAAACAATTCAAACATAAGTAGTTCACTTAAGGCATACAATCGTCATTATCCTTTACCAAGAATTCTTGGTTGGTTCATGGTTTCTCATTACCATGCAATAGCTCATTGGATTAGCCTTCTAATGGCTTGAGTCTCGCATCCATCGGATTCTCAATTCATAAATTATGGTGGAAACAAGAATTATAATATTCAAATTCAAATTAATTCCATCACTATCCTATCCATCAATGAAATTTAGTCATGTTTATACTTCTCTATCAAATAGTGCATGGAAATATCTTTCCAACATTTCCGACCGTGCGTTAATCAGAGTTACAGTTCTCGAGTTATGGTGAAAACAAGAATCAAATAATTTTTCTGCATGATGTCATGGTCGCCCGGTGAACCAGAAGAGAGACAAGTCAGTGGTAACACGCCCCAGACTCTCTCGACGAAGACCCAGCGAGACCAGCTCACCCCGGGCTCGCTTGGCGAAGCTGACAGAACCCATAATTTCTAGAACGCAATTTAGAAGGTGAAATTGGTTACAACTCTCAACCCACATGCTCATATTACATCAAACAACCCAAATTAACATGGTTTAACACAACAAGGCATACAATTCATCAAAATCATCATGTATGATACAAAATAATCACATATGACATGTTTTCACACAAGCCCTAATTTTCCCCAACATGAAATTCTCCCCCAATTGCTGCAACTATCTAATAACTCACCTCTAGAGATGAAATGATGAAGTTTTGTGAAGAAAAGATGAATGATGATGATGAGATGATGAGATGATGGTGATGTAAGCTTCTCCTTCTTATTCCTAAGTTCTTCCTTTTCTTCTTCTTTTCCTTTCTCTCTTTCTCTTCTTTCTCTTTTTCCTCTTTTCTTTCTTCCTTTCTTCCTTTTCTCTTTTTCTGATCTTTTTTCTTTCTTCTTCTTCTTATCCCCACTTTTCTTACCAACTTCTACTTTTTTTATCCACCACACAATATATATATATATATATATATATATATATATATATATATATATATATATATATATATATATATATATATATATATATATATATATATATATATAACATAACAATATATATTATAAGTAGTAACACAAAATATCCCAAAAGATATTTTGTCTTCTAGTACCAATTGACCAATTATTGATGTTACCAAAATGTCATCTCTTGCACTTATTAATAATTGTCATTTTTTTTGGTAATAATTGATCTCTTTAGAGTCAACTGATACTCTATTGGTCCCAATTGACAATATTTAGAGCACATAGGAGCTCAAATTGTTTCAACTGACAAAATATAGAGTACATAGGAACTTAGTTGGTCCTAACTGATAACCAATTGAGTATTTTAGGAAATATGGGATATTACACCTATATGTGAATGAATAAGAAACTACCTCATGAATAGAAATGTCAACTTAAGAGAAGGGGTTGATAGATGGAATCATAGGATAATGCATAAACCTAGATTTAGGTTGGATAAAGAAGTGGAACATGCAGAGAATTGGATTCCTAATTGGTCTGGTGACACATTATGGCAAGTTGAGCATACCGATACCAGGAATAGTTTCATTGTGGATATTGCAAAGAAAACATGTACATTTAACTTTTATGAATTAATGAGGATTCCTTGTAGACATGCATTAACTGCATTATATTTTAGGAACAAATGCCCTGAAGATCTTGTGGATGATTATTATTCCAAAGATACTTATGAATCATCATATGGTTATAATGTAAGTCCTATTAATGGACAGGACATGTGGCTAGAGGTTGACATGAAAGAGATGTTACCTCCATCATACAAAAGAGGACATGGAAGGGAAAAGAAGCTGAGGAGGAAGGAACTTGATTAGGACCCAAATAAGGTAAGGACACAAACCAATTACTATTGCACAAGATGTGGTGCATATGGCCATAATGCAAGAAGCTGTACAAGTAAAGTATTGACCCTTAAGCTCAAAAAATAAAGGTATTGAACTGGTTGTAACTTTACACATGTTATTACTATCATTGATATATTATTGACTTTTGTGATTTGTTTGTCCAAAAAAAGCCAAAGAAAACAACAATAGGACAATGACAAGGAAAACCATATGCTAATACAACCCAAGAACATGCTCAACCTAATAAAGACCAAACTGCAACACAAGAACAAACTCAACCTACTGAAGCTCAAACTACAATACAGGAACAACCTCAACCTAATGAAACTCAAATTGATGTTGACCCCGAGTTTGAAATACTTGCTGCAAATCTTGTTGCAATATTTGAGGAAACTCAAACTCAACCAAATCTTGCATCTGCACAAAGTCAACCAAATCATGGTGCACGTGTTACATCAACTAATGATGTACCTGCATAAAGTCAACCAAATCATAATGCACATGCATAAACTAATTATAGTATATAATTTTCTGCATCTGACTATATTTTGAGTGCACATGTTCCAACAACTAACGATGTACCCGATACACTTGTTTCTACTCATATAGCTCTTAAACCAATTGGGTTTATTATACCATTTCATAATGATTTAGAATTATTATGTTGATGTGTTTCACCTCTAATATTCTATATTTTATAGAAGAAGAAGACAAACAAACTAAAATTTGCAAGAAAATTAGAGTTAAGTGACATGACAAGGGTCTTTAGATACAAAAACCTGAAAGGAGAAGAAAGTAATCCATCACAACCTATGGATGTGGACAAGGGTCCTTAAGCATCTTGTTATGGTGTATTATGATGCCTTTTGGCTATGTATGGCATGTATTTATTGTATTTTGAGACAAAAGTCTATGCCTTTTGGTTTTATATAATTCTGAGACATATAATATCATTAAGCTTTATGTATGGTGTATCTTTGCAGTATTTTGAGATAAAATTACATGCCTTTTTGGCTTTATGTAATTGTGAGACATGAAACATCGTTATGGTTTATGTATGGTGTGTCTTTGTTGTATGTTGAGACAACTTTATATGCCTTTATGTTCTACAATATTTAGTAAACACATGAAATACAACCAAATCATTAACAAACAGGGATGCAATATAAACAAATAACTGAGAAAGAGGGACGCAAAACAAAAGTTATAAACATTTAAGGACTAAAAAAATAAATTTCATAGATTCTGATTCATTCCATAATTAAGCCTTACAGGGACGAAATTCAACAACATTCTTCTAGGGCCTAAAAAAAATTACAAACACCATGAACATGAAACACACTACCATTTCTGGTAGGTAAAGAACAGACATCAAGAAAGAGTGAACAAAAGGTTAAACATTTTGACATTCTTCCTTTCGCTTTCCAACTTCAATTTCACCTTCTCTTTTTTCCCAGCTTTAAGATATTTAATGATGCAACCTAATTTCTGAACTACCTCTGAGCAATTGCATCCAATTGAGTTTTTGTGTTCAGTTGATGTGTTGCATTCAAGTTCATCATCTCATATGAATAGATTGCAACCTAATCTCGAATTAGAACATTTCTAGAATCTTTTTTTAGGGTTTTAAGTTGAATTTGAGAATGACTATCCTCATTATTTTATTGCAACCACAAACTGGGATTTAAGACTCAGAGAAATTACCTACATATGTTGTTGCCATGGTTGAATCTGCACTACGATTTAAGGAAGAAAACCTAAAGAAGAGATGTAAAAATGGTGTCCTTTTTGAATTTAGTCCTTCTTTTTCAGGTTCCTCCTCTAAATTTTTCAGGTATTAATCACAGGAAAATTTTAAGTAAATTTCACGCGTACACCCGTTAGTCAAATAAGTTTTTTTTAAATAAAATTCTAATTTTAGAAACTAAGACCAACACTAAAGTGAAATATATAGATGCATAAAAAAAATACAAAGATAAAAATAAGACTTAAGTTCTTTTTTAGTTAAAATTTAAATTTGAATAAGTAAATAAAAAGAGTATAATTTGAAAAAAGAAAAAAAGAATTGCAGCTAGGAAAACAGTGGCCTGAGTTAGAGAGTAGTAGAAGTGAACTGAAACAAAGTGCTTTTAGGTTTAGAGATGGCTGAATACGAAGAAGAAGAAAGATACGAAGGGAACGGAGCCGGAGGAGGAGGCGGAGAAGGCGGAGGAGAAGGAGGAGGAGGAGAGGATCTCGACACCACTCATCCCTATCCTTCTTCTGCATCTTCTCCTCAACCTCTCGATCACCCCGTTTCCAAATCTCGCGTACGTTTTTCATTCCAATTTCCAACTGAATTCGATTTCATTGATTTATTTTTTTTCTTTGTTAGAGCATTTTCGTTGATTAACAGTTAGGTTTTATTGTAATTCACGTTTGAAATTTACTATTTAGGCTTTGAGATTAAGCAATTAGGGTTAGTTAGTAATTGGTTTGTGTTTATTGTTAATAATAATAGGTAGGGTTAAATTTGTTTTACCTTTGAAATTAGAGCCTGTATAGATAACTTATGGTTTAAGTGATTATCTAATTGATAACTTATGGTTTTCTTTTTGGCAGCATGAATCTCGTGATTATGATAGAGAATCATCGAGAAGCAGAGAAAAGGAACGAGAGAAAGACAGGAAAAGAGATAAGGAGAGGCACAGAGATAGAGACAGAGAGAGAGATCGCGGTGATGGGGAGAAGGAAAGGGATCCTCACAACAGAGACTATCGACACCGTGACAGAAAGGATAGGGAAAGGGGTAGGGATAGGGATAGGGATAGGGATGATGGAGATTCTCACAGAAGTCGGGACCGTGACCGTGACCATGACAGGTTACAAGCTCATATGAGATTTTCAATACTGATGCTTAATTTGTCTTGATTATTCATGTTTTATTAGTAATGTTGTTTCTTTTGGAATTGTTGTTGTTGTTTTGTTCATTTTCAGTTTTGCTTAAAAAACTAGTTTATATTACAGAAGAGGAAGAGGGGATTATGATCGAGAGGAAAGGCATAAACGTAGGTCTCGGTCTATTTCTCCGTCTAAAGATAGATCTGAGCATGGAACAAGGTCACGTTCTCGCTCGAAGAGGTATATTGTATAATAAACATACTTAACATTTAAGCTTATAGAATATGGCTTCACATATGCACGTGTCAGCTATTCGGAAAATTATGAAGTTATGTTCCTTCCATAAAAACATCTCTTGGATGAATGGTTCAACATAATAATAACAACAACAATAACAACCAAGCCTTATCTCACCTTTCAAAAAATAAAACCAAGCCTTATCTCAGCCTTTCAAAAAATAAAACAAAGCCTTATCCCACTAAGTAGGGTTGGCTACAAAGGTTCTAAAATTCTAACTACCTTATAAAATATTTCTTAGTGTTAGGTAGCCTTTACTTTTTAATGCTAACATTATTTACTTACAGCAAAAGGGTTAGTGGTTTTGATTTGGCTCCCCCTGCTTCTGCAATGTTAGCTGGTGCTTCCACTGTTACAGGTATTTGCTCTTGTGTTTTGTACAAACTTTGTTAATCTTAACTGCTTTCTTTTTTTGTTGATGGTAGTATGGAAAAAAGTTCATATCAAATTGCATGCTGTTATCTGGGTAAGCTGTATTCAGTTATTATCCGATCACGTAGCTCTTTGAGGATTGGTCACCTATGGTGTGCAATTTAATTTAGCCTTCTTTTTGTTTACTTGTTGATATAATCCTGAAACTAAAAGATGCTTTGGTTTTTTGTCTTCTGTTTGGTGTTTGTTTGTTTTGTTTCTATGTCTTGTCTTATGCTCTAAGAAGGCAATGTTGGGCTACTTGCCCCAATGTGCTGACAATGGGCGTGAGCCGACATCTGTAGCTTTTATGTCCATGGAGGAATCAATGCTCCGGTGTTTGGTGGGTCTTGTTCGTCTTCAACTGGAAACTATATCTACTTTGGTAGACGTACAGATATTATCTCCAAAACTTGTTTAAATGCTCCTTTAATCTCATGCCTATGTTAACACGGTTAAATTCTGCTTAAACAAATGGAAATTGGAGTAAGAGGAGTCATTGATAGCCAATCAATCAATAGTTATTCAAAAGATCCAGTAATGAATTTGTTCTGAGGTGTAATATGCCTATATTTGCAGGTCAGATTACTGCGCCAAATCCTACAATTCCTGGAGTGTTGCAAAACATGTTTCCAATGGCTACTAGTCAGGTATATATCCCTTTATTTGTTCCCATTCCTGTTTTTTTTGTATAAGGTTTGGCTTATATTAATTTCTGTCTTCCTGTTTTTCTTCTTCAGATGCAGCAGTTCAGTGCTCTCCCTATGATGCCAATTCAGGCTATGACACAACAGGTAAAGAAAGACTTTCTAGTGATATACTGAATGAATTTAAGCACTTAATTGATGTATGAAGTTTTAGCAGTATTTGCTCTAATTTAGGCACTTCATTGATGTGTGAAATTTATACAGGCTACTCGACATGCTAGAAGGGTGTATGTTGGCGGACTCCCTCCGACAGCCAATGAGCAGGTACCAGGCTTTAACAGGCCTTTTCTACTATCAATTTTTCTTACTATTGGCATAGTGATCATTGACCTTACATATTTCCTTATTGCTGGTTTTCGGATAATTGTAACTACTGTGTGAAATAGGTTTTGTAGAATTCATATTTTTCAATGCTCAAATCTGTTTTATAAGATTGATCAGAGTCATCCCTTTTAACTTCTGAACGACCATTAGCTAAGCTGCCTTGTCAAATAGTTTTTCTTGTTTCATCATATGATCATTTGCAATCTGATGTCATGTACTTTTCATGTGTTACTTGAATATCTGATCGAGAGAATGAGTGAGGTGGCAGTCTGCTAAACTGCCTTCTTGCCAAATAGTTTTTCATGTTTAATCAAATAGCCATCTAGAGTTTTATCTCGTGCTCTATTCAATTGAGCAGTTTTAATGTGTCATTATCATTGACCTACAAACAAGTGGAAGACAAGTCTGTAATTTATTAAAGCTTGTTTTTGTTCATGGTTGTTTTACCCTTACTTAAGGACTTTTTCATGCTATGCTGCAGTCTGTTGCTATTTTCTTCAGCCAGGTCATGGCTAAGATTGGAGGAAACACTGCTGGTCCAGGTACATAAAATCTTCAAATATGATTTACTTCAGCATGTAGAAATTTTAGATGTCATTCATCGTTATTCATTAGGAACTAATTTTATGCTGTGGGTGTATGAAGGTGATGCGGTGGTCAATGTTTACATCAACCATGACAAAAAATTCGCCTTTGTTGAGATGAGGTCCGTTGAGGAAGCTAGCAATGCAATGGCTTTGGATGGGATTATTTTTGAGGTTGTCTGAGACTTCTCTTGCCCTCTTTCATTTTTTGAAGTAAATGATTATGGATGATCTGAATGAATTTGATTTCTTTTTAATTATAACTCTAGGGGGCACCTGTCAAAGTCCGGAGACCTACTGATTACAACCCTTCTCTAGCTGCTACTCTAGGCCCCAGCCAACCTAACCCAAACCTGAACCTTGGTGCTGTTGGTTTAACCCCTGGGTCAGCTGGTGGACTTGAAGGCCCTGATCGCATTTTTGTGGGTGGACTTCCGTATTACTTCACAGAAACTCAGATCAGGGAGCTTTTAGAAACTTTTGGTCCTCTTCGGGGTTTCGATCTGGTGAAAGATAGAGAAACAGGAAATTCAAAGGGTTATGCATTTTGTGTTTACCAAGATCTCGCAGTTACCGATATTGCATGTGCAGCTCTGAATGGAATTAAGATGGGAGATAAGACTCTTACAGTTAGACGAGCTAATCAAGGCACAACCCAGCCTAAACCTGAACAAGAGAGCATTTTAATGCATGCACAACAGCAAATTGCTCTGCAGGTATGAAATAGTCTCTGAAAATGTTTCTATTACCAATATTTTGGTGCCCCTTTAAAACTCTACTTACTTTACACGTCCAATTTTGCAGAAACTTATATTTCAACCAGCATTAGTGGCTACAAAGGTGGTGTGTTTAACCAACGCAGTTTCTCCTGACGAGCTCAAAGAAGATGAGGACTTTGAAGAAATTATCGAGGACATGAGACAGGAATGCTCCAAGTTTGGTAATTACTGATTTTGAGTGCTGGTTTTCTACTGAATTAGTATTAGTTGCTATATTTATTTCTTTCATAGCCATTTGTAGTCTGACATTCTTCTATAAAGTATCAGGACTAATTTAAAATCCCAGGCCTCCATAACCTTCCATCTTTAAAGCATCTTTTGAAAGTTTATTTACACAGTACGCTCATTTATTGTCACAATTTGTGCAGGTACTTTGGTGAATGTTGTGATCCCTCGCCCACAACCAGATGGCGATCTATCTGGTGGAGTTGGAAAGGTCTGTATTCTGTTAAAAAAAATTCTTGCCATACTGTATCTATTTTTTTTCTTCAAATTATCATTCTTGTTTTCTTCATGATAATGATGATGATTGCTGTTGTTATTATTAATATAGAAATGAAGAGAGCATGTCATTTTTATGCTAGTGATAGATTGATGTATAGTTATTAGTTATGGATGGAAAATATAAAAAAGTTCGAGTACCATTAGAGTCTGAAGCTATACAAAAATTCGAATGCACGAAATTGACCAGATAGAGAACATCTTTTTTGTTAACTTTTAGAGTTATTTTTGGAGAGTTACAATCCTTCTGGGGTAAAGCAGTAAAGCGCAGAATAATTAAACTCGATAAGTACTTTAAAATATGCTTTTAATTGAAAGATCATGGTTAATGGTTATAAAGAAGTGCTAGCAATGAGCCTGGATTTCTTGCAGCACTGGTTGCTCATTCACGCAGTTGGTTGATCTGTGACCATCTTCCGACAGTCCCAAAAATAAAGCAGATTTTGATTTATTACTACTTTTTAAAAACTAAAATTACCGAGCTTAAGATCTAAACTGACCGATCTCGACCAGTCAGTTACAGATCACCTGACTGCAAGTCCAGGTTTGCTAGCAATACACTAGCACACTTTCCAACTCACTCCCTCCTATTGGCTAAAATTCAAGCAGCTATCACTAAATGTGTACAGTGTATTACCAAAGTTTCTGTGAGGGTTGTAGAGCAGTTCTCGTATACTATTGTCAGCTCTAAGCCTCTAAGGGTGGCAACTTTTCTGATTTTTGCATTTGCAGGTGTTTTTGGAATATGTGGATATTGAGGGTGCTACAAAAGCCCGCACTGGATTGAATGGGAGAAAATTCGGTGGAAATGAAGTAATAGCCGTCTTCTATCAAGAGAACAAGTTTGCTCAGGGGGATTATGAAGGCTAATTGCTGTAATGTCACTTGGATTATATCTCAAATTTTCATGTATGTTGTGAGATTGTTCAATATAAGTTTCTATATTTGTTGTACACCGCACTGGAAGCGGAGAAACTGATAGCTTCTGTTCTTCTTAAACTTGAAATTTTTTTCATTTGGTTGATAATTTGTTGATAATAGTTGATAATTTGTAACTTTCATATCTTATGCTCTATCTGATATCTTCATATATTTTGAACTGCTTGATTGAAATATTCTTTGAAGTATCCTTTCAAATATATTAACATGCTAATCAAATCAAAACTTGTTCGACACAATATTAGCATGTAAGCTAGCCGTCTATTGAATTAAAATTGTTCTCAAAAGCCAATAAACTTAATCATTCAGGATTCGAAATCTCAATAAGCTAGCCATCTATTGAATTAAATGTTAATGATGGTTTTCAAAAGCCAATAAAGTGTAATAATGGATTCGAAATCTTAATACTTGAAAAATTTATATTTTTAATTGAACCAAACTGTTTTAATATTTTTATAGTGCAGTTTGGTTTAGAAAGCGTTTGGGAGGTAGAAGAATCAGCTTTGTGGAATAAAACCCTAAGTTAGGAAGACAGCTACAAAAGCAATGTTATTAAACAAATTTTGACAGTTGGTGGTCTCACTAATTAGATAATTTCTTAATGCACCTATATATATCACGATTGTCCCTTGTTTTTGAAGTTGTATCTTCGAACACATCTTTTACACACTTAACAAAGATTATTTTGAGAAGTGCCATAAAGTTGAGTTATTTTTATTTTGGAGATGTATCTCCGAAAACTCTTAAGAAATACCTTAAATACTTATCAGTTTAGTAGAAATTATAGAGAGTTACATCTCCGGAATTATAGGCGGGATTTTGAAATTTTTTATCACCTTTGCATGTCAGATATTTTTGGAGATGCATCTCCGAAAATATTTGATAAAAGAAGCAGCATGATCACACAACCATTGTTGCCATAGTTGTTGCCATAGTTGGTTTTCAACCAAACCCTTCACCAAAAAACCTTTAATTCTCAATCAATTTTTTCACTCCAAATCTCCATTATTTTGGTTCATCACATCATAGGGGGTAAAAGAAGATACAATTTTAGATAAGGATCCTTCATTTTGTTCTGCATTGCTCACATTAATCATTATTTTTTCTAGAAAAAAAATTGCATTGTGTTCGGAAATGTATCTTTGGGACGTGTATGAACTTTTTTGGAGATTCATTTTCGGATGTTGTATGTGTTTGATTTTCAAATTTGTCTTAAGAAGTATCACTTATATACTGTTATGGTTTTAATTGTTTTCATTAGATATGTTACACCCCGATGTTTTTTCAAAACAAGTTTTTTCGAATGTCCAAGGTGTTATTGTGAAGGCAGTAGATGTTGCCAACCAATTTAAAAACAAGCAGGAGTTTGAATCTCATAATAAAATGCTTCAATGGATTTGTATGGAGACCTCTAGACTTGGATTTGGTGTGCTTATCGGAAGGTCCGATAATGGTTCGGATAAAAGATGCGCTTTTGTGACAATGACGTGCGAAAGAAGCGAAAAATATAGAACTCCTCTTTGGAATTTTAAACGAGATGACACTGGTTTTAGACAATGTGAGTGTCTACTTAAGGTGCGTGTTTACATGTTGGAAAACAAAAACTGAAGATTTAATGTGATATGTGATTTGCATAACCATTATTTGTGTGAAAAATTAGTCGGTCATCCTAGTGTGTGTCGGCTCATGCTGGAAGAGAAGGAATGTGTTGCTAACATGACCTTGAATTTCAATAGAAAAATATACTTGCAACATTGAAATGGAAAGGACCCAAAAATATAACAAATATCAAGCAAGTGTATAATATTTGGTACCTCACTAATAAGGTGCTTATGGGGGATAGAACTAAGATGCAACAACTCTTGAAACTGTTGGATGATAACAATTACGTGTCTAGGTACCGAACGTGCGAGGATGGAGTTACTGTTAGAGATATATTTTGGACTTATTCTGATTCCATAAATATGTTTAACACGTTTCCTACTATGCTCATACTTGATTCAACCTACTGTTGCACCCCAAATTTTGACCCCTTAGATCCTCATCATCATTTTAGGATCATATTCATTTGATTAACTAACCTAACCCCTTTCAAGTTTATCTTTGACAAGATGCAGATGAATCAGGGTTCCATACCGTCAAAACCGAAACTTCGAGGGTTTGATCAATCAATGTTTTGGATTGATCCAACTTCAAACAAGATCAAGGATGATACATTTGACCAAGAATGAGTGCAATTTGAGGTGGTCACCCGGGGTTCGAGAACAGTGCAATTTGAGACACCCGATTAGGGTTTTTGACTAGAAAAAGTCAACTGTAGTTTGACTTTTGATTCAAAGAGTATTTCAATGATGGGATAAAGGTCCATTAAGCTCCTATGGCTTATTAAAGTCTGTCCCAAAAGTTTCAAGTCCTCAGGATGTCCGGATCACCAACGGGCGACTCGGTAGACACCGATCGATCGAAAAGTTGACCAAAAACTCAACTCTCCAAAAATAAGGAATTTGACTTCAAGGTGTGAATGAAAAATGTTCCTTATATCATATTACACCTCCCAATAAAATTTCATGACCATTGGATCAAGGGTTAGGAAGTAATTGCAAAAATCGGGAATTAGGGTTTCGAAAGGGGCAAAACCATAACTCCTCAACCACACATCCAATTGAAGTGGTTCTAAGATTTTTTGAAAGTTCTTGACAAACTCTACAAAAGTCCCACAGTAGTCCATATTCAAGAAATGCATGGAATGAGAGTTATAGCAAAAATCATTTTTCAAAGGTAAAGGACTTAGTGAAAATTGACAAATTCTGGCCATACAAACCACTTTTTTCAGAACTTTGAAGGGTTTTTCAACCTATCTCCATCAAGAATTTGGAAATTCCAAAAACATGAAAGTTGTAGAGCTACATGAGGGCTTTCTAAAAAGTACAAGAACTCCCAAAGGAGATTTATGAACTAGGAGTTATGGTGCCTTGAAGTTGGGTCTGTCACACTAAAAATCCACTTGGCCCAACTTCTCAAAATCCGAATTTTTCATCTCTAACCACTCTCCACCCTTGGATCATTCTACCAATTGATAAAGAGTGACTGGGATGAAGAGAAAACCAGAAAAAGAGATTGGGATGAGGAGGGAAGCAAGTTGTAGCCACTTGTCATTATTTTATTCATTTTTGTGGAAGAGAGAGAAACTTTTCCCTTCCACATGTGGCAGCTGCAGTCCTACCATGCTAGACCCTCTCCAATCACCTCATTCCATCTCTCACACTATCATTGGCTTGCCTAGAGCCTTGGAATTGATTTGAATCAAGGTTGTCCCAAAGATTTGGAAGGATTTTCTTCCAAAGCTTTCCCTCCCAAAATGGTAAAGTTCAAGGTTTGCTCTCACTCCTCTTGCACTATAAATAGAGACCTTGTCTTCATATTCAAGACACCAGAGCCTTCTCTAGAAACCAAGAGTGACATGCTCTCAATCTTTCCTCTCTTCCTCTAGAGTTCCAAAGTTCAAAAAAACCTTCAATTTCACTAGAAAAACTGTCTTGAGCAAAACTTTGCTCAAGACCAGTTCCACAACTTCCAAGCCACTAATCAGCATCCACACAAATCATATATACCATATAGAAGGTGTCCATACCTTCAAACCACTCAAAAAACTCATTTCCACAAAAGTCAACTGTCACACCATGGAAGTTTGACCATAAGCCTCAAGACTTGCCAAAACTTGATCCAAGCTGTTTCTTGATGACCCAACACTCCACACACCTCCCATACACCATATCACAACTGTTTGAGGTCTCACAAATCAACTGAAAACAATACAACTTCAACTGACTTGGAGTTTGGCTTTGTTGCTTCAAGAGGAAGCAATCCCCATATCACTACAAAAGAAGGAAGCACCTCTGGTTTTCTTGGTATTTTTTTGCTGGTTTAGAGCTCATCTACAAGAGGTAAGTTTCCCTCAACCTAGCTCATACCAATGCCATGCCAAAATATGTTTGTCATCAAAACTGATACATAGCTGATTTTGTTTGTTTCACATGTTGGATCTCTTGCATAGTTGGTCTGAACTTATCTTGACACTTTAGACATGACCTATACCATATAGCATGTGTGTTCATGTGTTTGTTTGATTGAAAATTGCTACTTGTAATGAAAATGCCCTGCTACTGCATTGTGAACCAATCTTGGGCAGCAGCATGACCATTTGTGTGTAAACTGGTTTGTCAACTGGTTTTTGAGTTTGGAATCATTTGTTGTCACATATTGAGTGTGTATGAATGTTTAGCTTAGCTTGTTTATGCCTCATAATGATTTTGAGTTTGTTCATGCTTGTTTAATCACCAAATGCCAACTTTAATGCCAAATTCTGCCACAGTCCAATTTGAACCTTGCCAATTGCTTGAACACACTCAAACCTATATGTGAATGATGTGTATATGATTGTATTGCTCAATTCTTGCTCACATTCTGATTCAACTTGCCCACTGCACTCTCACAAGCTCATTTGAGCAGTTCATATGTCAATTTACTCATTGCTTTGCTTGGCACCAAATTGATCACTTAGACTCATTTTAATACACATTTGTAACATGTATGAGTGACTGGTTTGGATTGATTTGAGTTGTAACTCAGAATTGCAGTTTTCACACTTCAATACATCACTTTTGCACCACACATTATGAACTAAGTAGAAGTTAAGGTTTTATAAAAAGCTGTTGTTTTTTTTTCTCTACATCTGCTGTCTATATGTTTGTTTTGGATTGTTTCTGTTGTGATGATTCAATATAGTTGGAACAAGTATTAATGATCATCATGTGTCTTGATGTTTGAGTGTTGACTTTTATGCTACATCAAAGTTTGAGTTTCTTTTAACTAGCTGGTAGTAGTTTTTGATGTTTGACATGGTGTTGACTGTGGCTATCATTGTTCTTTGAATGTTGGAATCATGTGGAGACTGTCAAGAGCCCGTTTTAAGATTCTAAGAAAAAACTTTTCAAACTTTGCCTCCTACCAGTTCCAGCTTTCTCATGATAGGAATCTGTTTTAGTGTTGTGTTTGCATCCCATTGAGGTGTGATGTTTGTTTTTCTTAAACAGAATCTCTCCAATCATGCTGTCATGTTGAGAGTTTAGGTTGGCTTTATTTTTGATTTCAAACTTTGTCATTTGATTGTTGATTTGGTAGTTGGTATATAAGGGTCCATTGTATGATGTTTGGTTTGGTAATAGCCAGTTTGTCCCTGTCATTTGTAGATTGATTGCTGTCCATCAAAACTCAATACATGATTGTATCTGTTATGTGCCTTTAGGCAATTGCTTGAGTCATATGTCTTCTTTTACTTTGAACCCTTTTTGAGCTTGTTGCTGTTATGAATTGGCTGGAGCTATGATTGGAATTCATGGATCGGAATACCAAGAGCTCAATTGGTGGCTGCTGCCTAGACCAATGGAAGTTTGATGAACATGGTTGTTATCCAATCTATACATGATCTGCTGTTCATTGCCTATTTTGAAATGAATTAAACTCTGTTGTATTTGAATCTCAAACATTGCAGTCTTGTGTATGATAAGGTTCATGACCTGTTGTATAAAAATGTGTGCATTGTGATACCATTCCTATTTTGTTTCAAACTGTCTTGAATTTAATCATCTTTCTGTCCAACTTATGCTGACTTACCATATGTTGCTTGCATTACAACTGCTGGTCTCATTGCTGCATTGTACTTAAAAAGAACAAACTGTTGATGAACATTTTTTGGATATACTGTCAATTGGTGCTTTAAGGATTGTTAACTTTGTTATCTTCAAAAAATTATGTTTTGTAAAGTTGCTAAATTGCATGTGAAAATGATGCATGTGGCTGTTGCCACAGACCCTGATAAACAAGCCTGTTTCCACACATTGTAAGGGTATATTAGTCCCGTTTGTTAACTGACCTGAAGGCTCATGCATGAGGATCTTTATCCTAAGATTGTAAGTTTGCATCTATGAACAAGTTGGGCTATTGGTTGGTCAGTGGTAGGCATTGTCATGTTAAGGTCTACTTATATTGTCTAATGACTGTTTTTTTTTAGGTTTGGATTTGTTGGCATAGCATACTTGATTGTTGACAGGTTTGATAATTGAATTTTGATCATGCTGTGTTCAGTTTGTCTAGGGTTTATTGTGAGCAGGTTTGGTCTCTTGTGATTAACTGATGTTTAATATGGCCATTAATTTACCTTCATGACAGTGGACTTGAGTTGTTCATTATGTACTACTAGGCTTTGGCAAGATTGATATAATTAGCACTGTCATAAGCATGTTTTGAAACTCATGATTGGATCAGTTCCAGTCATCACTCTTAGTATCGAACATATGTGCTGGCTGTTGGTTTTTGTTCATGCTTGTTGGCTCTTGATTATCATCACATCTAGTTCTCCAATTGTTGCAATAAAGTGAAACTTGCATTTAGTGTTAAGTAGATTGGAAACAACACTGTGTTGGATCTGTGCTAGAACATTATGCTATAATCAATGCAACTCAGTGCTTCTTTTTTGATCAAGGGCTGTTTTGATTAAAACTTTGTTTAGAACTTATTCAGAATCATTTTTGAAAGTTGCTTGTGCTTGGCCCAACCTGAAATTACATCAGCTGCATACCATGTCCATCAATGTGCATCTCAAAGTAATATAATGCATAAACCCTTGATTTTTGTTATATGAACCTAATTTAAAAATTTGGTTGTTACCATCTTAACCCTCATCAAAAATTAATCAGTTTCAACTAAAATTTTGCATGATTTCATTAAGTCTTGGTTGAGATAGGGATCAAAACGTATTTCAGTTTGGGCCTAGTTCTTGGTCTTCTTGTTTGCCCAGATTTCTTAAGAAAAACACACCTTATGTATTTTTAGGGGTGGCTTTGTACTTGGATGTACAGCCACCCAAGTGGTAACCAACTTACTCTTAAGCACGCCTTTCGCTAGCATGTCATGGGTTCGATCCGGGTGGAGGTCGAACCCATTTTTTTTAATTTTTTCAGAATTCATGAGTTTAATCATTTTCTTTGTTCTCTTCCATTTCTATCCAATGTGTGCGCAGTGCCCCAGTGGTTATTATGTGAGTTTGTGAACACAAGGGCCTGGGTTCAAATCCTAGCTTGGCCTTTTCCTTTTATTTTATTTATTATTTGGTTCATTAAACAACCTCAATTTCCGATTGTCATAATTCATTCATCGTTCCTTATTTTTAAGCCGTTCTTTTTGCAAATTCTTCATTGTAATGTCTAGTCTTATTTAATAGATTTAAATCTCTTGATTAATTATTTTTACCATGCTTTTGCTTGCTTGTTAGTAGATTCATCCGTGGCTTGTTATCTTATTTTCTTATACCATGATTACTCTATCTTGTGAGACTTGTGAGTATTTCATTTCTTTGTGTTTGTTAACATATTGATATGTTATCTCTTGTTGGTTAATGTCATAACTTGTTGTTCTCTTCCCATAGTCCTTAAGCTTAACTGTTGCGATCATTGCTTGCGTATTTGATTGTCATCAATGCCTAAATGTTGTTATCTTTGATTTACTTTGAGTTTATAACATGATCCTTTTAAGTTGTGACTTATTTGTATGATTGTTGCTCAAATCTTTGTTAAGATGATTGACTAGTGGTTGTAACCTTTGATATTACTTAAAGTACATGCCCATTGTAATTTACATGTTTACTTGTTTTAATCTTGTCTCATTTTTTCCTCCTAAATTATGAGGTTAAACTAATTTATTTGTGTTTGATTGTCATCTATACACTTTGTTGTCACATTTGGTCCACTTTAAGTTTATAGCATGATTGTTTTCAAATTGTTATTTGTTCATATGGTTGCCACCTTTATCATGTCCTCAATCTTTGTCAAGATTTTTGCTTTCCATTTTTTTAAGACATGCCTTCATTTGTCAAGATATGCCCATTGTAATATGCTTGTATACTTTGGTTGTAACCATTCATCTCACTTGAAATACTTGCTCATTGTAAGGTGCTTGCTCATCCTTGATTGTAATCATGTCTACTATTTTCATCATGTTTGAATGTTTACTTCTTTGTTAAGTTTATTATTCCCCAAGTGATGGAACTCATTAGTTCTCATCCAAGTTGCCTCCCCTCTCTCCTTCCAAAGGAAAAGTCTTTCCATTGACCCTTGTGTCATTGGATAACTCATTTACCCCTCTTGACTTTGTGAAGTCATCCTAACCCTAGCTTAGTTAAGTTAGAACATTATAAACCATTAGACTTGGCTTTAAGTCTAGAAAACCCACCCATACTAGGAGTGCTATTCAATTAGAACCCTAGGATAGAGTTTGTAAACTCTATGTAAGAATCATAGTAATGATTACTTACTTCCCTCTTGAGTGTTATAACATAGATCTAGAGAGTTTTGTTAAACTCTATACAAACATTGTTATGTTTTCTACCTTTGAACCTTGATCATAATCAAGTGTTCTTCAATCCTAGTGAGGTGAACTACGATTGCTCTGATTCTATCCTAGTTAGGATACATAGGCAGAAGACGCGACGTCTTTGCGAGCAAACTTAGAGACTATCTTTAGGTTTTAACCTACACCTTTTACCCAATCCCAAACATTAGCAAACATTTACCAACTTAGCATGCAAATAAACAAAAGGTTCCTGTAGAGTACTACAGATGTTTAGGATGTGAAATACCTACCCTATGCATAATCAACCCCCGATCCCCGAATCTCTTAGCGTTGTTGTTACATCGCGCAAAAGGTTCTTTCTTTCTTTAGACCTTTCCTTTGGATAAATTAAAGTCCGGTTGTGAATTTAAGAATTAAGATTCAAGTTAATCAATAGCTTGGTATCACAATTCTCACTGCAACAGAAATGGCGACTTCACTGGAGATAACCTACTTAACTTGAGGGTTTAGCCTATTTTGTTTAATTGCATGCTATATTTGTAAATATTTGCTTAACATGTATATTTGTCAATATATTTGTTTAAATTGTTGGGTATTGGGTGCTTTGAGTGGTGAGACGGTCCTATACCCGGACTCGAGTGCACTTATGATAGGATGGTGGTATATTCAAGAAGGCTTATAGGGAGTTGATTCCCGACCAAGCTAACTTGAGAAACCACCGCTCAGTGTAGGCCCTATTGAAAGGTTAGTATTGTTGATCGAGTATTCGTGAAAACAATGCTACTTTCGACGAAGGAGCCCATGACACTGTGGACTTTTAGAATACATTTTACCCCACTTTGGCCTTATTAGGACGTAGTGCGATGACTATAAGGGAGTATTTCCAAAATAGTTGATACGCGATACTACACTCAGACGAGATTCTCTTAAGAATATTATCGATTACCAAGTAATTTGGGAAGTTGATAATATCCGAAGGATGGGTTGATGACTCTGGGAACTCTGTAGAACCCGTTCGGCAGGTACAATTAATCCATAGTACAAATCTTTGGGGATGGGTAGACCCTTGGGCTCATGCTTGTCCTTAACCCTAAGCTTGTGTTGTGTGCATATGCATCTGCTTGTGTTTGTGCATTCATATCATCATGTCATCATATCATCATATGGTTTCATGGAACTCAGACTTTGTTGTTTGTAAACATCAGAGGTCGTCATGAACAGTGAAAGAAAGAAGACTTTGAAGTACACTTACAAGGGTTTTAACCTGGATGATTTGAAAAGGTTGAGCACCTTAGTGACAGATCCAGAGGGATTTCAAAACCGACATGGGAAGCTGTTGCTACTCTTGAAGATAAAGATGGATAGTAGAATCCTTTCTACTCTCCTCTAGTTTTATGACCCGCTTTACCACTGTTTTACGTTCCCTGATTATTAGCTAGTGCCCATGCTAGAAGAGTATTCCCAGTTAATTGGATTGCCTATTCTTGAAGATTCTCCTTTTTCGATTACGGAGAAGGACCCTAAAGAGCAAGACATTGCCAAAGCTACACGTTTGGGAGTGGTTGATATAAAAAAGAATCTAATTACAAAAGGAGGAGTCTTTGGGTTAAAGGCATAATTCTTGGGTGAAAAAGCTCAGTACTATGCAGACCATTTAAGCATGGATGCATTCGAGGCTATCCTTGCCTTACTCATCTACGGTATATTCTTGTTTCCAAGCTTTGAGAATTTCGTAGACCTCAATGCCATCAAAATTTTCTTGAAAAAGAATCCTGTGCCTACCTTGTTAGCAGACACGTACCATTCTGTTCATCTGAGGAACTTCCACAATGGGGGAATGATGACTTGTTGCGCTCCTTTATTGTACAAGTGGTTCACTTCACACTTACCCAAAGCCAATGCTTTTTGGGATCCAAAGAAAGGATGGTGGTCGCAAAAGATCATGGCTCTTACCCATTCCGATATTGATTGGTATAGTCGTGATTATGATGGGACAACGATTATTGACAGTTGTGGGGAATTTGGCAATGTACCTCTCCTCAGCATAAATGAAGGGGTCAGCTACAATCCAATACTCGCCCGCCAACAATTGGGATACCCTTTAAAGGACAAACCTAAAAGTGTTCAAGTGGAAAGTATCTTCTTCAAAGAAGGGGAAGATAGTCAAGGACTGAAGGGGAAAATTCTAGAAGCTTGGAAGCATCTACACAAGAAAGGGAAGAAGGATCTTGGAAAACTCAACTGTGTCTCTTTGGAACCTTACCTCCAATGGGTTCGGAAAAGAGCCGTCACACTAAGGATGCCATATCCTAAGCAGGAGCCTATGGCCTTGAAGGGAGAACGCCCGTTGGTCTTCATGTCTGAAGAAGAAAAGTTGAAAATTGCTTTGGTCAAAGCACAACAAACAGAAGAAGCCTGGAAGCACAAGTATCAGATAGTCATCGAAGAAAATGCGGAGCTCCAGAGACAACTCCAGTTGAAAGATGAAGAAATCCTCTCTTGTAAGAAGAGGAAAGCACTAGAAGAACCTTATGAGCCTCAGTCTAATCCATGGAAGATAATTGTGGACAGACTCATCATTGAGAAAACTCATATGGAAAGAAAGATCGAGAAGCT
Source organism: Lathyrus sativus (assembly GCA_963859935.3). Taxonomy (NCBI): domain Eukaryota; kingdom Viridiplantae; phylum Streptophyta; class Magnoliopsida; order Fabales; family Fabaceae; genus Lathyrus; species Lathyrus sativus. The sequence goes on from OZ012741.1 coordinate 58,570,375, forward strand.
CAACCTCAGGCTGCTAGGAGAACCTTGATAGGATTCACTTAGTTGTTATTTAAGACTCTTGTAAGAGGAAACAATGTTTCGTAATCCGTTTTGTTAATCAATGACATGACGACTTCTGATGTTTGAAAACATCTGAGTTCCATGACAATAATTCGCATTTGCATTTGCACTTCTTCTAACCATTCAAGGAAATTCATCTTTTTCTTTGCAGGCAACAACATGGTAAGAAGAGACATGCTTCGAGTCCCGAATCTGAGATTGGGCCGTCTAAGAATGCTAACCAGACTTGTCCGAAACCCTTATGCTTTCATAGTCAAATATGGGGACCTATTGCCATTGATAAGCGCTCTGATCAACGAGCCCATGTTGCAAGCCTTGGTTGAATTCTATCATACAACTTACCACTGCTTTGTGTTTCCAGACTTTCAGTTACTCCCGACCCTTGAGGAGTATAATGCTTACTTAAAGATTCCATGGACTTTTACGCTCCCTTATGGAAAACCCAAGAAAAGGGACTTAGCTAAAGCCCTGCATATCAAGTTGGAAGACTTACCACCAATGAGGGAGAAAGGAGGGTGGTATGGAATGGATGCCAGACCTCTAATGGAGATGGCCGAGTATCACTATGAAAGCAGAAACCTGGGCATTTTTGAGGCGATTCTGGCACTACTAATATATGGACTGTATCTGTTCCCAAGCAGTTACGACTTCATCAGCGAAGAAGCGATCCGCCTCTTCATCCTCAAAAATCAGGTCAACACAATACTGGCTGACACTTATGTAGTCATCCACCGTTTCGCCTTGTATGATTGTGGGCAATTCTCATGCTGTCTTGCACTACTCGACCGATGGTTTACTTCTCATCTGCCAAGGACCCATATCCTTTGGAGGCTTCCTACCAAAAGTGCATGGGTTTCTAAACTTGTCACTCTCAGACACCATGATATCACATGGTATGACACCAGCATCAGTGACCAAGTCATGATTTCTAGCTACGGAGATTTCCCCAATGTGCCTCTCATTGGGATAGAAGGGGTGATCACTTATAATCCTATTCTCGCTCGGCGTCAACATGGGTATCCTACCGGACCAGAGCCTGAACCAGAACTGTTGAGGCCTCGCTTCTGTGAGACAGGTCGCAACCAAGAACTAGAAGAAGATGCTCAATACGCTCAAAGAGATCCACACCTCATGGGCCCAACTCCAATGGAGAATGCAAGCTGTTTAACCACCAGGGGGTACCTGCTATGGTCAAAGGAAATTGCCTTAATCATGTTCTACACTCATGATTATGAGATAACAATGGAGCCTGAGGTCCCTACAACTAGGGAAGAGCTAAGATACACTTTGGTCAAAGCACAAAGAGAAAACGAAGACCTGTGGGAGATTATCCGCCAGGATCAAGTTCATGTCAGAGTCCAAGAAGGAGAAGGGTCGTCTTGTTAGATTAATCTTTGTTTCACCATTTCCCTGCTTTCCCTAAAAAAGGATTGAAATCCTGTTTGTTGAATTTACTTTCATTTTCCTTGTAAGAAAAGTCTTGCTTTTTAGCAAAGGCCACTCTATTGTAATAGATTTCCAGCTATCAAATGAAAAAACTCTTTTTAAGCATGTCGTTACATGTTGGTCTAACTTTTTGTTTGTAAACGAAAATTTTGAGTTTCCTTGAATGGTTTGTGCATCCGCATTTGCATTTGCATGACATCCTACATCAGTCCTGCATTTGGGGTTCCGCAGCTCATCCTTTGTTCTTATCCAGAGAGAGGAGATAAGGAGTCACGCTGTTGCACCCCAAAATTTGCTCAACCTTTTCTTGCCTGATTTATGTTTCATTGCATTTCATTTGCATAGTTACATCATTCACATATTTCAACCATTTGCATATCATAGCATATCAAGTCATCCAACAAGGGATCAAGTGCCATTTATGTCAAAAGAAGCCTATCTAGAGGTGTTCTCTGAGCCTGAGAGCCCATCCAAGCCATCAAGAAGGGTTGAAGTCATGAGAAGTTTGAGTGCCCACAGGGGGATTTCTCTCCTAACTTGAGGTGTATTGAAGATCATCAACATAGAATGTGAATTTGAGGTGTGTATGGATTTCATGGAATGCCTAGAGGGCCATGTTGGAGTTAATTCAAGTCATTGATTCAAGTTCAAGAGCCATGGTTGAGGTGTGTACAAGTAGGGTTTCATCTGGGTAACCCTAGGTCAAGGAGAGCAAAGAAAGGGCATCAAGACCTAGCTCTAGGTCATGGAAGTCATGGATTGATATGTTGAAGCATGTGTGTGGATGAGCCAATACCAAGTTCAAAAGAATCAAGAGTGGTTGGAGGTGTTTGAGACAGGGTTCATAGGGTAAAATCCCCTGTATAGCACTGGACTTCAAAGCCACATAAGTCAAAATACAAGTTTCAAATGGATCTTTGGCCAACATGAAACTTGTAGATCATCTCAATACCTTTAATTTTAGTACTAGAAGTCCTCAAGGGGATTTATAGATCTCAAGTTATGGTTCTTGCAAATTACAAGTCACCAGAGAACACTGAAATTTATCTGTGAAAGTCACTTGACTTCTAAGCAACGTTTTCCCCTCAAGGAGTTTTCAAATGGATTCTTGGCCAACGTAAGAGTTGTAGGTCTTGATCTTAGATTTAATTTGAGTACTAGAAGTCCTCAAGAAGATTTGTGGAACTCAAGTTATGATCTTGGCAATCTAGGGGTATTTTGGGAAAGTTGAATTATAGGTCATTTTCAAGAATGTGACAAAATCTCCATCTTCCACTCCTCAAATGGAAAATTGTTCAATAAGAAATGTGCTTGGAATGATGTTTTTAGATCATATGTGAAGTTATGGTGGGTTGAATGAGCTTGTATCAAGAAGTGCTCCAAAATGGCCTAAAAAGAGGGATTTTTCAAATGATTCAAAAGAGTCATAAACATGTCATGTGGGTAGTCATTTTGACCAGGAATTGCATTTTAGAGACATTGGCATTGGCACAATTTTGAGATGAGCCCTAATTTCATGACTTGCTTTGTAAAGTGATTACTTCATTTACAAGTCATTGATCCAAAACAAGAATCAGGGTATTTCAGGCTGAGATAGTTATCCAAACATACTCCAAGATTAATTTGCAGTTGGAAGGAACCTTCTAGAGCAAGCTGAGAGCTCAATATCGTGACTGTCACATTGAATTTTCAAGAAAAAATCAGAAACTTTGAATCACTGAATTGGGCTTTAATTTGGACTCAGAAGCCCATGAGAAGCTTCTATATATTCATTTCAATGATTCCAGATGAGGGTTGGTGCAGAATTCGTGGAGAGAGTGAAGATTGCAAGTGAATTTTCCAAGCTCCAAGCCAGAATCGGTTTTGGAATTCAAGGCACAATCAAGCCAAATTGAAGGTTAGAGAAGCTTCCCCTTGCATCCTTGAAGGTGTCTGGATCATCTTGGAGATTGAATCGTGCTCCAAGTGCTTCTGTTAGTGAGCTTTTTACAGGTTTGTAACTTCCAAATTTCCTCATGATCTAGGCTGAATTAAGTAGAATCTTGCATGTGGTTAGGACCTAGGATGATTAGGGAACGTTTCTGGATTTGTTTGGAGTTGATTAGTGACAATTAGGTTTGATGACATTTTCTGTTTGGAGACGGTTATACATGATCTTGAGGTTTCAGTTCAAGTTGGATAGATCATGATGATCACTGAAGAATGAGGAACATTTCTATGGTTTTAGTTTGGCAATTAGTGATAATTAGTTTGGATGTCATCTCTGAACATTGCTTCGCGTTTTAATTTCCATTGAGGGTTGGATGAAATGGATGTGATATTCGTGATCCTGGTGATTTTCTGGTCCAGATTGATATAACTTTGTTTCGTTTGGCCACCTGAGTTTGGAACCTCACCGGAGAAGACGGTGTTTTCCACCGTGAACCACCGTCTGAGAATTGCCTAAGGTCACCTGAGTTTTGGGGAAGATGAAGCCTGAAACGTTGGATCAGGTTGACTCATTGACTTGGAAGCATGATCGCGTGGATATGATTCAAACTCAGTTTTCCCTCTTTAACCAAATACGCTGCGTTTCATTAATCCCAGTCAGCGTGTGACTGAGATGCCATCTGGTCCTCACATGGACAGCCTCAGGGCTCTTGGATTTGATTACCCAGTCTCATGATCCTACGCACCTCATTTAATTCAGCATTTTATTTTCTTTTTATTCTTTTTGGATTTATTTTAATTCATTTGATTTCTAAAATCCATATTAAATCCAATTTTGATCCAAAAAATATTTTAAAAATATCTCCATGATCTTGGATTTAATTGTGATTTTCTGAAATTAAGAAATCTCATTTTCTCCCATTTTTCAATTTAATTTGTTTTTTCTTATTTTTATATGATTTCTTTTATTTGCATATTTGATCATCTGTTTTGTGGAATTTTGTTCTCCCATTTGGTATTGAATTTTGATTAGATCTTTTAGTATGTTGTAAATAACACTCGTATGATCTCTTAGGATTTTTTGTAGATTTTTTAGATGTGATTAGGTTCTAACTTAGGGTTGATGATTAGAACCTTCCCAAATTTGTGGATACCCTTGACATACTTCACTTTAGGAATTGTTTAGTGGACCTAGAAATTGATTTAGGCCTCAATCTTTGAAATTTAGAATGTTAATCCATGCATGTTCCCCTAGGAAATTGCTTAGAGTTTTACAACTTAGTTTTCTATTTTTATTTGGATTTTACAAGTGGCTTGTGCTTGTGGTGTTCTATCTTGAGTGCTTTGCCTTATTTGGAGCTTTTGGTGGGTTTGGAGCTTGAAGACTTTGGACTCCTTTTTGGAGGAGCTTCTAGACATGATGAAGATGCTTTGGATTGGAGGATGGAGCTTGGAGTGGAGCTTTCTTTCTCTTTTAGAGTTTGTTTTAGGAGTTGGTAGAATTAGGGTTTTAGGAAGAGCTTTTTAGACCTAGTTCATTTCTTGCCTCAAACATGGAATGTTTTGTTTGCTTCCATCCTATCCTATGATTCAAAGTCCTCTTAAGGAAGGCCCATCTCTCCCTTGGAGGGATGAGTGGTATGCCTTAAAGAGTAGAACTTTTGAGGATACCCTTCTTTGCAGATGATGGTTTCTAGTGATTTCCTTTGGTTTTCACTGGTTTCCATTCATTATAACTTGATCTCAATAACCAATCTTTCTTGGTGGAGCTTGCTATAGCTTGGGGATGAAGATTTAAGGTGTTGAAGATGCCTTTCATAAGGTCTTCTTGAAGATGGAGTTATGTTACTGTCAACTTTGCTGTCAGAGCTGCTGTAGGAGTTTGGTGCTGCTGCTTGGGCTGCCTCCTTTGGGTTTTATTTTCTGTATTGTTCGTTGGCTTGTGTAGCTTGCCCCCTAGGTTTGAGGTGAATGTTGATTCACTTTTCCTATTTTTTTCCCAGGTTCGAGGTTGAGTGGGATTCCCTTGCCTCACTTGTATTGCTGCATTGCATGCATTTTACTGTATTTGCTTGCTTTCTTTTCTGTTTATCCCCTAGGATCTCTGATTTCCTCTGTGCAGGAGGGAATTATGACAGACATTAGGATTCTTATCCATGCATGACAACATTAGGTTAGTTTTTATTCCCTTTTCAACCCTAGGTTTTTAGAGCTTCTTTCTCTTCTTATCTCAAAACAACTCAAAAATACAGTAATAAGGTTAATCAATGTCGTACGTTACGAGCCTTAAGCGATTTGAGAAAGGGTTGCTGGAGAGCTTCTTTCTAGTAGTCTGGCTGCTTAGTGTGGCACCCTTTGGGTGACACGCGACGTAGTCACTCTCAAATCATAGTCTCTAGCGCGTCAGAGATTGCACACAAACTAAAAAACACTTCTTTCATAAAAGATTCAAAACAAACATCAAAGTGTCATTTTTGTCCGCTTGGACTCTTAATCAAGAAAAACCCTTTCATAAGGTAATAAAAAACAATCAGACAAGCTTGTGTCTTCCGTAGCCCGAACTACGTTTGCTCTGATCTTTCATGCTGTATGAAAGTACGTAGGCATAGGATTCCGTATCCTAGCGAGCAACCTTCCCCTCCTTTCCCGTAGGTAGGCGAACTATGTTGACTCTGATTTCTCATTCTAGACGGGAATACGTAGGCATAAATTGCGATACTTTGCCGAGTCATTTTCTTTCTTTTTAACCCCAGACCTGTAGAGTAGATAGAATGACAATCCGTACTAGAAACAAGCGTGGATCCCGTCAAGTACGATGGACGTGACGGGTGCTAATACCTTCCCCTTGCGTAATCAACTCCCGAATCCAGGATTTGGTTGCGATGACCATTCCTTTCCCTCTTTGCGTTAGATTTACTCTGAGCGTTTCCTTTCCCTCCGTTGGGATAAATAACGCACGGTGGCGACTCTTCTATCATAGCCGACGCCGATTTTCGCAGTAGCGACAACTGGCGACTCTGCTGGGGACTCCAACGGTTCCCTACGCGAGTCAGTCCTAGCGCTTGTTTTCCCGTCGTGGGTGTTGTATGGATTTACTTTTCTGTATTTACTTTTAGCATTATATTATTGTTGTTATGCTGAGTAGGGGGTCAGATTGAGAGATAAGCCGGACCTGGGCTTGAGTGCACCTAGAATTAGTTGTGGAAAGTAGTGGGCGCGTGCATGCTTTGCATGTACTAGTGTCCTGCAAAATCCATGCTCAGACGAGGTTCTTCTGGTTGACTTCTTTTTCAACCCTTTGGGTTGAGGGGGTTGTTGGTTAGTTGGATTGTCGACTCTGGGGACCGATCAATTGGAAGTTGGCTAAGTGAGGCCTCTTCAGGACATGATGATGCCACACCTTATGGGTATCGCCTCATCAGTCTTGAAAGTTTGTGACGCCGACGACCGCATAGGTTACCGTACCTTGTGTCAGTTGATAGGACACCTACCTGTAAGAGGGATTGGGGCATGCAGGAAACTTGACCTCCAGACTACCCCGGTTTTCTTAACAGTGGATCAGTATGTATGGTTACTTGGGGTTCTTCATCAGAGCAGTGTTATAAGTCTGTTGAGACCAGGTTGGAGCATTGTTTTAGGTCTATTGAGACCGATTGAGCATTGTTATGGGTCTGTTGAGACCAGGATTGAGCAGTATTGTGGGTCTGTTGAGACAGATATTGTGGATGGATCTCTTCAGCAATATATCACTTGATCCCTGTTGCATGTTTGCATATTGCATTGTTGCAATACTCATTTTGCATATCATTAACGTGTGTCTGTGCTGCAGGTGCATTTCATACCCTCTGATTCTAGTTGCCCGGATTTCTGTCTGCTGATATTATGGATACTTTGAAGAAGACTGTGGCATACAAGTTGCCTACTCCAGATGTTTCTTCTCTGCTTGGTTTGATGTCTCTAGCTGATGAGGATGTGAAGAGAAGCTTCAGGAAGAGTTATGGGAAACTGCTTAGGTTGGTTTGCAAACCCATCCACGTATGAGCTGAACGGATTGTACGCGCTTATGCAGTTTTATGATCCCCTGCTGAGGTGTTTTACTTTCCCTGACTTCATTCTGGCTCCGACCATGGAAGAATATGCTGAGGTCTTGAAGTTAACCATTCAGAACAGGGTACCCTTCATTCATATGGGTGCTGAGCCTAAGCTGGAGGATTTGGCTGTTGCTTTGCATTTAGACTCCTCATAGTTGCTGTTGACCTCGTGGAATGGAGTTTCGGGTTTTGCTCTCAAGTTCTTGGTTAGGAAAGCACAAGAGTATGCCAAGAGTGGCTGTTGGATCGTGTTTAATGCTATCCTTGCTTTGTGTATCTATGGCATTGTACTATTCCCTAATATGCCTGACTTTGTTGATTTGGATGCATTCCATATATTTGCTTCAGGCAATCCTGCGCCTACACTGATTGGAGACTTCTATCATTCTCTGCATTATAAGAACGAGAATAGGAGGGGCAAGAACGTCTCTTGTTGCGTGCCTTTGCTGTATATGTGGTTTGATAGTCACCTGCCCAAGAAGGGTATCTTTGCTGAGTCTGCAGCTACGGTGGGATTGGTCTGAGCATCTGATGGGACTTTCTTCAGAGGATGTTGTCTGGTTTGATAGAGATTTATTGGGATTTGAGATTATCTGCAGCCGCACCGGATATCCTAACGTTCCTCTGATTGGGAGGAAAGGGTGCATTAACTACAATCCATCATTATTGATCAGGCAATTCGGTTATGCTTTGAGACGCCCGCCAAAAGAGGAGGAAGTGCAGGAATCTCTGTACTTCACAGGTGATCTGAGTGGAGAATTATTGTCCAAGCTTCAGCATACTTGGAATAATATCAACAAAAGGGGTAAGTCGTTGTTGGGTAAGAATGATTGTCAAGCCTATGCTCCGTACAAAGTCTGGATCCAAGATAGGGCAAAGTAGGTGCGGATGCCGTTCCCTGCAGTATTACCTCCTACTCCCCCCGTGATTGAGGAGCCAACTACTGTGTCTATTGAGAGATACGAGCAGGTTGTGAAGGAGAAAGAAGAGCTGATGAAAGCCAACGAGAAGTTGGAAAAAGAGCTAGCGCAGCTCAGGAGCGAAAGAAACGAAGCCATACACTCCTTCAAGCAGCAAACAGAGCTGGTGAATCAGTTAGGCACAGAACTGACTGGACAACGAAAGAAGCGTGAACGTCTGGGGATAGATTTCAAGAGCTCTCACGACATGCTGGAGTCTAAGAAGAAAGCACTTGATATAGCCTACCGAGAGATCTCCGCATTCAACAAAACCTGGAACGTTACGCTGACAAATAACAAAGAAAGAGAGGACAAACTGAAGCTGCAGATCTCTGAACTGGAAGGTCAGTTGAAAGCTAGCCAGAAGAAGTTTGAAGAAGAGGTTATGCGGAGATATGACGTTCAGAATGCCTTGAACAAAGTTATCAAGCGTAAGAAAGAGTCTGCGTCCCAGAAGGTGTTTGGGAGGAATCCATTGGGGATCTCCAGCGTGTTATCAGGCAAAGAGACTCGCTCGTCGAAGGGTTGCTTTCTTAGAGGAGTATCAGGCATATGGTCGCACTTGATTACCTTATGTACTGTTGTATATGCTTTATTTGCATTGTGCTGGCCATCACCAGGATTGTTGGTTGAGGTCGTGCCTTCTTGTTGTACACTCAGTGATGTTGTATTTCTGACTTGATGGGCTCTTTGTAGCAATATATGAGATGTTTCTCTGTGGATGAATCTAAGCTTCTTAGCACTGTCACTGCACTAGCACTTTGGCACTAGAATCGGGGGTGATTTCCCTAACGCACAGACACACATTGCATCTGCATATTCATTTTGCATTTCCAGTTACTTGTTGAATCTGTATCTTATTTCCTGCATCTCACAGGTTTTTCAGGATTGACGAACAAAGAGTCCACCACTACTCAACCCGGGAACAACTGTAAGAAGATAATGGATCAAGTTCAGGTCGAGATGCAGGAAATCCGCGAGAAGCTGACCCTGTTTATGCAAGCTATGGAGAGTATGGCCAAGGGCCAGGAGAATCTTCAGACCTTGGTGCAGCCGCTGCTGACGCGGGCAAATGGAAATGGCAACACTGACCACATTTCTGTTGAAACTCCTCGCCGGGAGAATGAGATACCGACAATTGTTACTCCACCTGTTGTGACTATCAATGGAAACACTGGTACTGGTGCAGGTGCTGGCGCTGGTAACGGCAATACTAGGAATGGTGGTGATGGGCATGTTGTTAACAACAAAGGCAACACTGTGGATGTTGATCAAGGATTCGTTGACAATGTTGGCTTCGGAAACAACGAGTATGGCAATGTCAATCAGGACGGGAACTTCGGGTTTAACAATCAAGGCTTCGGTAATGACGGTTACGGCAACAATCAGGGGTATGGCTACGGTAATGGTGGATTCGGTAATGTGAATAACAACGGCGCTGGAGCATTTCCTTTCAACAATGGTTTTGGACCTGCTGGGGCCAATCTAGGGTTTGGCAACCGAGGACAGGGTCCTGTGTTCAATCAACAAGGATTTGGCCGTAACATGGGTTACGATGGGTATGGAAATGACTGGAAGGTGGATCAACAAGATGACGCTTTTTCAGGAGGAGGTATGGGACCTGAAGGCCCTATTGACCCTGTTCAGAGGATCAGAATGCTAGAAGAGCAGATGAAAGGGGTGGTTGATCAGAACTCCGCTGGGTTGGATATGACTACTATGGGGTTGGTACCAGGGCTGAGGGTGTCGTTGAAATTTAAGGCTCCAACATTCGACAAATACAAAGGGGATACCTGCCCAAAGGTCCATGTACGTTCTTATTATAGAAGGATGTCTGCGTATTCCAATGATGAAAGGATGCTCATGCATTTCTTTCAAGATAGCTTATCAGGACCATCATTGGAGTGGTACATGGGGCTGGAGCCCACTCAGATTAGAAGTTGGAAGCAGTTGGCTGATGCTTTCGTTATGCATTACAAATATAACAACAATTTGGCGCCAAACAGGGTTCAGTTGCAGAGCCTGTCGCAGAAAAGCGGTGAAAGTTTCAAAGAGTACGCGCAGCGGTGGCGCGATATGGCAGCTCGAGTGCACCCTCCTTTGGTTGAAAGGGAGATGAATGACATGTTTGTGGGGACATTTAAGGGAATATACTATGACAAGTTACTTAATGTTTTGATGGGTAGCTTCTCCGATATGATCCTTATGGGAGAAAGGATCGAGAATGGAATTAAAATTGGAAAGATTCAGGCAGGCGAATCTAATTCAGCTGGGGGTGCGAGAAAAGCGTTCGGCAGAAGACGACAGGGTGATACAAGCGCCGTATTTGGTGGCAGAGGCCGGGGCAGAGGCAGAAATCAGTACGATCAACCTCAACAGATAGCCAGTGTTACTATTCCAATTCCTCAGCAACAACAACCACAACAACAACAACAACCACAACAACAACAACAACAACAGCCGTAGCAGCAGCAAAGGCAGAATCAGGGTCAGGGAAGGTTCCAGAGCGTAAGGTCGAAGAGGGTATTTGATAAGCCTCCGTCGACATATGCAGAGCTTCTTCAGACACTGCTGGGTTTGAATTTGGTCGAGAAAAGGACGATGGAACCACCTACAGGACCGGTACTTCCGAGGGGGTATGATGCTAATAAGCAGTGCAAATTCCATTCCGGGGCGCCCGGGCACGATATAGAATCTTGTCATGCGTTCAAGCATAAAGTTCAAGACTTGTTGGACAGTAAAGCCATCAACTTTGGCCAAGTGGGGCCTAATATTGTACAACAGCCTATGCCTAATCATGGGGCAAATGCCATCTTGACAAAAGAAAATTTGAACTTGGTGATGGATGTTAACGGACTGAAGACACCATTGAGTGAGGTGAAAAGCAGGTTGCTCAGAGGGGGAGTAATTCCTGGTTGTGATGAATACTGTTTAGAGTGTTGGACCCAGCCTGAGGGTTGTACTGATTTGAAGCAGGGCATTCAGGCCATGATCGACGAAGGGACCTTGCAATTTGATCGAACTGCGGTTGAGAAGCTTGTGGAGGAATTATGTGAAGAGCAGAATGATGTTGCAACGGTGAAGATCCCGAGGAAGACTATAACGATAGTGGCGCCCGCCAAGCGGCCAACTAGTACGATTACCAAAGCAGGGCCTGTTCCCTTTGAAAGTACGAAAGCTGTCCCGTGGACATACGGTTTAGAAGCATATTGCAACGGTGAGAAGATTGTGGTGAATAGCCAGCCTGCTGAGGCTGTTGACAATGTTGTTGGAACGGGGGGCATGACCCGTAGCGGAAGGATCTTTACCTCACCTGAAATAGAAGCAGAGAGGTTGGCCAAAGGTAAAGCCAAAGCAAGTGAAAGCGGGCCTTCTCAGTCGAAAGAAAAGGATACGTCGCTCAAGGACGTAGAGGAGTTCATGAGACTGATTTGTAAAAGCGACTACAAAATTGTTGAACATCTGCAGCAGACGCCGTCAAAGATTTCTATCTTTTCGTTGTTGTTATGTTCCGAGGCCCACCAGAATGCCTTGCTGAAGATTCTGGATACGTCATTTGTGCCTCAAGAAGTTTCTGTAAATCAGTTAGAGGGGGTAATGGCACATGTCAATGCTGGACATAGCTTGGGTTTCACAGATTTTGATCTAACGCCCAGGGGTCGAGAGCACAACATTGCCTTGCATATATCGGTGGAATGCCGGGGCACCGTAATGTCGCGAGTATTGGTGGATACTGGATCGTCGTTGAACGTATTTCCAAAGAAAGCCATGATGAAGTTGGACATACGGGGAATTATTTGCACGCCCAGCGATTTGGTTGTGAGGGCGTTTGACGGGACGAAAAGATCAGTGTTTGGGTCAATAACATTACCGCTTCAGGTGGGGCAAGGGATTTTTGATACCGAATTCTACATCATGGATATCCATCCAGCTTATAGATGCCTTCTTGGGCGCCCATGGATCCATGCTGCACTGGCCGTAACATCCACATTGCATCAGAAGTTGAAGTATATGGTAGGTGATACTGTTGTTACCGTTTGCGGGGAGGAGGACATTTTGGTCAGTCACCTGTCATCATTCAGATATGTGGAGGTCGACGGAGAAATACACGAAACACCTTGTCAAACCTTCGAGGGGTTGCGGATTAAAGGCAAAGCTCAGGGTTCTAGCAAAATGTCAGATGTTGCAGTGTCATCTTACAAAGAGGCTCAGGCTTTAGTGCAGGCTAGTGAGACTAAAGGCTGGGGGCAGGTGCTGGAGATTCCCGTGAAAAATGACAAGTTTGGGCTAGGGTATCGACCGACGTCGTCGGCGTCATCTTCAGGAGCGCCCAGGTTCAAGGGACCGGTCACGATCACGCCAAGCGGGGTGTGCTTCGAGACTATCAACGCTATTTCCGACGCCGAAGACGGAGATAGCGACTGCGATATGGACGCGTGGATCAAGCCAAGCGTGCCAGGACAAAGTCTCTGCAACTGGTCCATCCGGGAAACTGTCCCAGTGACTCTTAAGCAGTAATGATTTGTTTTGTCAATTGTTGAATAATCCTATATCCTACCCGGGGCATAGTGATGTTACGTTAGGGCTACTTGATTATGTGTATTGCACTGTTTAATCATGAAATAAAGGCGTTTTTCATATTCAAATATTGTGATCCCTATTTTTCTTGTTTTTTACTTTAACAATAAATGGCAACGTGGTTATTTGCTTTGTTTGCGTGTTGAAGTGTTTAACCATTTCCTTTGCAGGACTAATATTTCAGATGACATCTCATATGAACCGCCTATGACTCGTTTCGACTTTGAGCACTCGGTATTCCAAGCAGTGGAAGAGATTGTTGAAGATGGCGACCTGCCATAGGAGCTGACTCGTTTGTTGAAGCAGGAAGAGAGAACCATTCTGCCTCACCAGGAGGAAATTGAGAGTATTAACTCGGGGTCGGAAGAAGTTGTGAGAAACATCCGTATAGGGGCTGCACTGCAGAGCGACATCAAGCGAAGGATGATTAAAATACTGCGAGAGTATGGTGATATATTTGCTTGGTCGTACGAGGATATGCCTGGGTTAGATACGGACATGGTTGTGCACCGTCTGCCGTTGCGAGAGGAATGTCCGCCTGTTAAATAGAAACTCAGGAGAACCAGACCAGACATGGCTGTGAAAATCAAGGAGGAAGTTTAAAAACAGTGGGATGCTGGTTTCCTAGCCATTACAACTTATCCGTCGTGGGTCGCTAATATAGTACCAGTGCCGAAGAAAGATGACAAAGTGCGAATGTGTGTAGACTACCGTGATTTGAATAGGGCGAGCTCGAAAGACGACTTTCCACTTCCTCACATTGATGTGCTGGTTGATAATACTGCTCAGTTCTCCGTATTCTCCTTCATGGACGGCTTCTCAGGCTATAATCAGATCAAAATGGCGCCAGAAGACATGGAGAAGACAACCTTCATTACTCCCTGGGGAACATTTTGCTACAAAGTGATGCCCTTCGGATTGAAGAATGCTGGGACAACATATCAACGTGCTATGACGACTCTCTTCCATGACATGATGCATAAAGAGATCGAGGTTTATGTTGATGATATGATTGCCAAATCCCAGACGGAGGAAGATCATTTGGTTAATCTGCTAAAATTATTCAAGAGGCTTAGGAAGTTCAGGTTGAGACTGAACCCTAACAAGTGCACCTTCGGGGTGAGATCGGGTAAACTGCTGGGGTTTATTGTGAGCGAAAAGGGAATAGAGGTTGATCCTGCGAAAATAAAAGCTATACAAGAAATGCTGACGCCTAAAACAGAAAAAGAAGTGCATGGGTTTTTAGGGAGGTTGAACTATATCGCCCGGTTCATATCTCACCTAACTGTGACACGCGAGCCGCTATTCAAGTTGTTGAAAAAGGATTAGGTGTTGACCTGGAATGAAAATTGTCAAAAGGCGTTCGACAAGATAAAAGAATACTTGCAGGAACCTCCTGTTTTGATACCCCCAGTGGCTGGGAGACCTTTGATTATGTATTTGACGGTTCTTGAGGAAAGTATGGGTTGTGTTCTCGGTCAACACGACAAGACCGGATGTAAAGAGCATGCGATTTACTACTTGAGTAAAAAGTTCACAGACTGTGAGTCCCGTTACTCAATGCTCGAAAAAATATGTTGTGCGCTAGCCTGGGCCGCCAAACGTTTGAGGCAATACATGCTGAATCATACAACCATGCTAATTTCAAAGATGGACCCAATCAAATATGTGTTTGAGAAGCAAGCACTCTCCGGAAGAATTGCCCGATGGCAGATGGTGTTAACCGAATACGATATCCAATATGTCTCGCAAAAGGCTATTAAAGGTAGCGTTCTGTCAGAATACCTTGCTGAGCAGCCAGTTGAGGACTACCAATCGATGAAGTTTGATTTTCCTGACGAGGATATCATGTACCTAAAGATGAAAGATTGTGAAGAACCGTTGCCGGACGAAGGGCCAGAGTTGGGTTCCAAATGGCAGTTGATATTTGACGGAGCTGTAAATTCTTATGGTAGCGGAATAGGGGAAATTATCACTACTCCTCAGGGGTCGCACATCCCCTTTACTGCTCGATTGACTTTTCCCGTTACCAATAATGAGGCTGAATATGAGGCTTGCATCATGGGTCTGGAAGAAGCTATTGATTTGCGAATCAAACATCTGGATGTATACGGAGACTCAGCTCTAATGGTGAACCAGATTAAAGGAGAATGGGAGACACGTCAGCCTAATTTGATACCCTATATGAATTATGCGAGGAGATTGTTGCCTTTCTTTGACAAGGTGGAATTGCATCATGTGCCACGAGCAAAAAATCAAATGGCTGACGCCCTGGCGACATTGTCTTTAATGTATAAAGTTAACTTCTGGAACGAGGCTCCTCAGATTGTTATCTCTCGGATCGATAGGCTTGCATTCATATTTGCCATTGATGAGGCTCCCGATGGTAAACCCTGGTACTTTGACATCCAGAATTTTCTGAAAAACAAGGAGTATACGGCTGGGGTATCCAGTCGAGATCAGAAGACTCTCAGGAGATTGGCTGGCAATTTCTATCTGAATCCTGACGGTGTCCTATACAAAAGAAACCACGACTTGGTGTTGCTACGTTGCGTAGATGAGAAAGAGGAAAAGTTGCTCATGGAAGAGATACATGAGGGTACATTTGATACACATGCTGGTGGGCATGCTATGACGAGAAAATTGCTGCGGGCAGGTTATTACTGGCTAACTATGGAAACAGACTGTTTCAAGTTTGCAAAGAGGTGTCATAAATGCCAAATTTATGCGGACAAAATCCATGTGCCTCCGAGTCCTCTAAATGTGATGTCATTACCGTGGCCTTTCTTGATGTGGGGAATTGATATGATTGGCAAGATTGAGCCTACGACATCCAACGGACACCAGTTCATTTTGGTGGCAATCGATTACTTCACCAAATGGGTGGAAGCAGCATCATATGCTAATGTCACCAAACAAGTGGTCGCCAGATTTATCAAACGAGATATTATCTGCAGGTATGGAATCCCCGAGTGGATCATCATCGACAACGGTTCGAATTTGAATAATAAAATGATGAAAGAGCTGTGTCAGAATTTTAAGATTGAACATCACAACTCTTCTCCCTACCGGCCCAAGATGAATGACGCTGTCGAAGCGGCCAATAAGAACATAAAGAAAATTGTTCAGAATATGGTTGTGACATATAAGGACTAGCACGAGATGCTACCTTTCGCTTTGCACGGTTATCGTACGACGGTACGCACATCAACCGGGGCAACCCCTTTCTCATTGGTATACGGGATGGAGGCAGTGTTACCGTTGGAGGTCGAGATTCCTTCCCTGAGGGTTTTACGTGATGTCCAACTTGACGAGGCAGAATGGGTTAAAGATAGACTGAATCAGCTCAGTTTAATAGATGAGAAGAGACTGGCTTCTCTAACATACGGTCGGTTATATCAGAGCCGAATGAATAAAGCTTACGACAAGAAGGTATGCCCTCGAAGCTTTCAGACGGGCGGTCTTGTTTTGAAAAATATTCTCCCACCACAAACGGATCACATGGGCAAGTGGACTCCTAATTACGAAGGTCCCTACGTTGTCAGAAAAGTCTTCTCTGGAGGAGCCTTGTTACTATCCACCATGGATGGTGAAGACTTTACGTCTCCTGTGAATTCGGACGCAGTTAAAAAATACTTTGCTTGAAAGTGACCCGCTGGACAGTAAAAAGAGAGTCCAGGCAAAAATGGGGCATCCCAGCGAACCATAAAAAATGAATAAAAGGTTCGGGCAAAAGTTAGGGATAAAATTGAAAAAAATGTACACCCGCGAAGTTGAAAACCTGAAAAGGGCAACTTCGGCAAAAAAAGGGTATCCCGGTGAATTGAAAACCCGCAAAGGGCGATTCACGCAAAAGTTAGGGATTGAAAAAACAAATGACTGCGGTCCGGATTTGATACGGCATTGCTTAGTGATTTGGGAGTACCTAGGGGCCGTCTGTCCAAAAACAATCTCTTCCGAAGATCAAGTACCGGGAAAACGCAGAGTCAGGCAAGTCATAGGAGGATCAGCTCATGGTGTTTGTCTGTACCATGTCGCCGACATGTATACAAATATTGTTTTGTATTTATGCTTCTTGTGCATATATGTATGTGTGTTTGTGCTTAACTTCCTCTTTTCAGGAGTTGCATCCAGTGTACAAGATTTTTCCTATTCAGAGGCCCGTTATCAATAAAACATGTTATTCAGTACTTGATGTTTGTTCTTTACTGTTTTGTTTGTGAAAGACGCCGATGTTTTTGATAAACTTGCACTT
Organism: Lathyrus sativus; assembly: GCA_963859935.3. NCBI lineage: Eukaryota > Viridiplantae > Streptophyta > Magnoliopsida > Fabales > Fabaceae > Lathyrus > Lathyrus sativus. The sequence goes on from OZ012741.1 coordinate 58,587,693, forward strand.
GCATAATCTTGTTGGCCCTTGCCAATAATCGATAAAACTTCGAATTGACTGAAGTAATGTCACATGTGCTAACCCGGATAGATTTCGTTGTATAGGCCTGTTTTGTCTCGTTTGTGTTTTGCAGGGTTCTTACCTTTGGAGCAAACAGTCAGGGATTGTATTCCCCAGCCAAAATCTCTTGACGTAAGACCTGACTCCAGTCGATGTCATTCCCCAGCTAGTCGCAGCTTATTCCCCGAGATTTGAAATGACGTTATCCCTTACCAAATAAGGGATTATTCTCCCCAAAAGAGTATCCTCATGGAAAGTCGTCCATAGGGCTAACCCCAGCAAGTCAGAATCAGTGTCCCCTGCAGAGGTTGCGCTCCTTAGTGAATCGAAGGTGTGCATGTTCAATCTCCAACATGGGAGATTCCCGCAATAGTTAACCAGGTTGTTGGTTCGAAAGGTTTATATCCGCGAAGGATGGTTTTCTTGCTCCCCACAGGTCGTCATGCCAGTGACAGGATGTTGATCCTCAGCAGAGTCCGAGGCTCCGAATGTGTAAACTGTGCCCAGACAGTGTGCTTTGCCCAGAAGTGTCGCTTCTTCCCCAGCTAAGTTTGTTCACCAGTGTCGCTACTGCGAAAATCGGCGCCGGCTAAACAGAAGAGTCGCCACCGTGCATTATTTATCCCAAAAGGAGGGACAGGAAACGCTCGAAGTAAACCTACCGCAAAGACGGGAAAGGAATGGTCATCGCAACCAAATCCTGGATTCGGGAGTCGGTTACGCAAGGTGAAGGTATTAGCACCCCTCACGTCCGTCGTACTCGACGGGATCCACGCTTGTTAGTTCGTCTAAAGGATGCAAAAACAATCTATCTACGGCTATTAAAGCTAAACGGGAAGAAACTAACTCGATAGAGCATCGCACTCTATGCCTACATATTCTCAAGAGAGAAAGTCAGAGTCATCGTAGTTCGGGAAATTACAGGGGATTGGCTCGCCAAGACTTCGCGTCTTGTGCCTACGTACTTCCACACAGCGTGAAAGATCAGAGCTTACGTAGTTCAGGCTAACTACGGGTAGTCAAAGTTGTTCTCGATCACACATGAGTGAGAGATTGAATTGTTTTGAGAGGTACGGGAACCTACGGAACTTAGAACTACGGTCTGGTCTCAAATGCGCAAGGGCAAGAGAAAAGGATAACATCAGTCGTCAGCGGGAAAGTCTCGATCGCACAACAGCGAGAGAACCGAGAGGTTAGTTGTTAGTGTGCTTGCTAGGATATCGCATCCTATGCCTACGTACTCTCGTCCGGCACGAGAGATCAGAGCAAACGTAGTTCGCCGAGAAAACGAATCTCGATTGCACGGGGGCAAGAGAAGGGGTCTCGATTGCCTGAACGCGAGAGAAAAGGGGTTTCGCTCGCACAGGGGCGAGAACAAAGAGGAAGCAGGCCTACGCCTAAACGGGAAGGAACCCGGGACATACACGCAAGAACCTAAGAAGAAACTCCTCAACTGTCATTTCCTACGTATCTAACGATACAGCTCACAACACTCGACAGTTTCCTGAAGACTTGAATAAGATGATGATGATGATCGAAGCAGCTCCGTTGGCTCCTGACATGCGCGCAAGCTCCATTCCAATCTTCTCCTCTCTGGATCCTTGATGATGACGCTCGAATCAGAACCAATGTAACGCTTAGACCGTCATGGTTCGACTTATACGAGAAACCGAACTCTCAGAGGTAGCGTATTGATGTCCGTGTCAAAGACAAGATAGAGAAATGATATCGAAAATCATTCTCCAATTGAATCGTGTCACACGGCCAGCCAGAAATAAAATCGAGAATAAAATCGAATAGAAAAAGATATAGGAGAGAAATCCAACGATGAAAGGGAAATAATAGTCTACTCCTAAAATACGGCAAAAATAATCTCCTAAGGAAAATACATCCTAAAAAGAATTAAATCTATAAATCTCCTTAACAAGAAATTAACATAAGTCCTAAATTCTCTTAAAAGAAAATTAAACTAATTTCATAAATGAAAATATTATCTAAATTTCCTAAAAGAAATTATTCCTAAAAATTCTATTCTTTGAATTATAAAACTATCCCTAAAATATTACAATTAAAATTGTAATAAAAACAATGCAAGAAAATAAAGGAAATAAAAACTGCAGGGGGGGTATTGGTTCAGTACAGGGGGATACAACAGCAAAAAAAAAAAACAGGGCCCAACCCAACAAAAAAACAAGCAGCCAAAAAAAACTAAGGAAACGGGGGGTGTAGGAAGCAAAACGGGGGATATGCCTCAGGAAAAGCACAAGTGGGCCAAGCCCACGTCCACCACAATCAGACAAAAAACGGGGAGGGGGAAAGAAAAAACGGAGGTGTGGATCCAAACAACATGGGCCCAGGGATCGGCCCAATCCCCCAACCCAATCCCTTCCTCTCTTCCCACTCTCATTCTACTATCTCATTCTCTGAAACCCTAATCCTCTCTCTGTTTACCGCTGCTCTCACGCTACTCCCTCGCACTGTCTCCACCGTAAACCTCTCCCTCGTCTCCAACCTTCTCAAATCAACGCTCCTTTTTCCATCATCTCAAACTCCTCTTCGTTTTAATTCCTACAAAAACTAGATGAACAAACCAAAAACAACAAAGCTATCGCAATCTAGAAACAGCTCGATCCATCCTTTATTGATGGATATTACTTGATGTTCTTGAAGAAATCTTGAAGATTATGATGCTTATGATGATTTTTGGAGAGAACTGTAGGATGAAGGCGATGAACACGAATGAAGTCGAAGGAATTTCTTGACTACGATGAAGAGATGAACGGGAGGATGATGAACGAACGATGAAGCTATGGAAGTTGAATGGATTCTTGAGAAAATCCACGAAGTTTGATGAACGTTCTTGATCTACGAATTTCTGAAGAACTTGGTTGAAGATTGTTGGAGATTATTGGATACTGAGTTCTTCGAAGGTTGATGAAGATTGTTGGAGTTCTCGGATGAACTTTCTGGAGATGTTGTAATGAATCTTGATGAAAGCTTCTTGCATGCTTTGATGAAGATTGTCGAGAAACTGGAAAATGCATGAAGATCGTTGAAGATTCTGGGCGACAATTCTTGGAGATTGATGAATGTTGAAGAACAGTGCTGGATCTTACGAAGAACACGGCGGAGAAGATGAATGAACGAGGGAGATTTCTGGAAGAAACGTGGACATACGATGAAGATGGTGATCGGACGGTGGTGTTCTTGTTGGATCTGGGAAATTATGGATGATCTATGAAGATTGGTGATGAACACAGGAAGATCGGTTGAAATCTGGAAAATTAGTTGTGATGATCGATGAAGTTTCCGGCGACCAAATGAAGATTCTGGCGAAAAATGCAGTTTCCGGTAAGCATTTACGATTTCAGGCAAGCGGTTACGGTGGCCGTTACAATTACCGGTGGCGGTTGCATGGCCGGCGGCGAGGCTCTGGTAGTGGAATGCAGGTGTCACTCATGCAAGCAGAGGAGAGAGAGATGAGGACACGTGGCCTGAGGGAAGAGAGAGAGAATGCCAAGTGGCTGGGAGAGAGTGGAAACGTGTGTTGGCGCATTCTGAGTGAATGAGAAATGAGGTGGTGAATGAGGTGGAAGGGAGAGAAAGAGAACGTATGGTACTCTTAAATACTGACACATGGCGAATACTTGGACTGGGCCCTACGAATTGGACATCTGGCCCATTAACAACTCAGACTAATGACCTAAATGGATTAAGACTTGAATTTAATTAAACTGATTAGTAAAAGACCAATTAAGGAAACGAAAGTGATTAATGCTACAACTGAAACGAAAACTCAAATGATGGCCTAAAGATTAAATGCTAATTAAAACGAAAATGCACATTAACCTACTCTAATAAATTTTAAAGAAAATCTATTAAAACTAAACTCAATTAATACCTAATTAATATCTATATTAAAAATCTATTTAAGATCTAAACAATAAACTCTATTAAAATCTAGTAAAAGAAGTCTATTAAACTAACAATTAATTAAAATCTAGACTAATATCTATAAAATCTATTCAATTAACCTAAAAATAAAATCTATCTAAATTCTATTTAAATCTATAATAAGGCTATTAAATCCTAAAAAATGAAAATAAAGGCAATTAACCAAAGTAAAAGAGACCGCGAGACCAGATCGAAAATAAGCGGCAAACATCGGACACCGAAATGTCTTAAAAAACAACAGCGCAGGCTGAAAACACCGGGAAGCGCACAACTTCTCAAAAATGAACCTCCGATTATCCGAAACGGTCTGGAACGTCCACAATGTGAAAATAGGGCTGTGATCCCGATAAAATCGATATGACTGGAAAATGCAATGTATGCAATATGCGAATGCGAATGCAAAATGATTCGAAACATAAACCAGATGTGGGAACCGGTTGGTCAAATTTTGGGGTGCAACAGCTGCCCCTATTCAAACGGCTTGGACCCGACTGGGTGAAGAGCGACCGACCTTCAAACAATCGAGGTACGAGACGGTTGAATACCAAAGAAACCCTGAAATTTGCCAACCGTGGAAATAAACTGCAAAACGGCTTGAGAAGCAACATCCAATGAACAGAATCTGGTTGTTACGGCAACAACTGGTCAATTATCTGATACAATTCTGATTTCAACATCAATCACCTGCATGACACCACGAGTATTGAACTATCTTTGCAAAAACACCCTGTCCACAATTGGACTAACCTTGTTAACACAAGAAGAGGAACCAATTCGTCAACACGAATAGAGATTCTGTCGTCACAGGAGTAACCTTGTCCACATCTGGACCCAAATTCCGTCAAATCACGAATAAATGCAAATCTGTCCACGTCAGGACTCACATTTCAACAACACAGGAATAGAACCTTGTCCATGTCAGGACTCCATATTCCGTCAACACGGAGAAATCCCGGCGACTTCGCTGGGGAAACATTTCTGTCTAGTCACAGGAAACTCCATCCGCCTATCCATACGGGCAGATCATCTGTCTAAACACAGGAAACTCTGCTTATCTCTGCAGTAGCTAACTCCGTTGGTCCCAACCCACAAACGACTTTGAGGAGGACTCTACTGGGGACAGTAATATTTCGTCCACGCGAGGAAATCACGGCGACTTCATTGGGGAAAATACTTTTGTCAAATATCGGAACACAACTCACATATTCTGTCTATCATGGGAGAATCATCTATCTGGATACCGGAAAGTTCATCCGTCTGCTTCATACGGGAAAATCCATCCGCCTGATTCATACAGGAAAAGGTCATCCGCCTGCTTCATACGGGAAAATCCATCTGCCTGATTCATACAGGAAAAGTTCATCTGCCTGCTTCATACGGGAAAATCCATCTGCCTGATTCATACAGGAAAAGTTCATCCGCCTGTTTCATACGGGAAAAGGTCATCTGCCTGATTACAGGAAAGTTAACTTGGATATAGCTTCTTTGCCTATTCTTGGTAGTAGCTAACTCCACTGGGGATATTCTGAAAATAACTGCCCGACACCCGTTTCGACAACAAGTGACCACTTCTGAAATTTTGATTTATGAAACCCTGTAATGCTGTTGCGACAGCAAACCTGAAGAAAAACACTCCGCTGGTCGGGTAAGAGAAACTTCAACAAACAACTCTGTGGGGGATAATGACAAGAACTGTATCATCACATGTCTCACAGCGAGACTTCGAATATCTGGAAATAGATCCGAGATAGAACTCCATACTCCTATTGAGAAACACACCTGAAAGCAAAAAGTTAACCAACCTGATTTATGTTTCACAATGCGTATGTTTGACAATGGCGTAATGCTCCATACAACATGTAGATGCTATGCGTTTGTATAGATGCAATGCTCCATACAGCATGGATATGCTATGTGTTTGTATATATGCAAATATGATGATATATGCAAGTGCAAATGCAAGCTCGAGCTGCCAGAGAACACCGGGTCTAAAACCGCTTGGCAAAATAAATGCCGAAGGCAACGTCAACTCCACTGAGGGGTATCGGGTATCATAGAATCATCTCAGCAAAATAAATGCTGGAAAAGTGAGACCAACTTCCATGGGGAAGAAACAATTCTGCTGAGGGATGGCTCACAAATTCATCGTTACGAACTCTGTGGAGGATGATCAACTTGACGGAGGAAGGACAACCTACTGGAGGAGGGAAGGACGACCCTGCACGGGGATGCTCTTTCTAAACCCTTGACAACCTGATTGTACTCTGTCGATTAACCAAACTGGGATTAATTGCGCACAGCTCACTGCTGAGAATGCCCCTGCTGTCAGGGATATCCATTTTGACCTGCTGAGGATACTCCTGATCCTATTCTGAGGAGGAACAACTGCGATCTCAACTATTTTGGGGACAATACGTAACTTCTATCCGCTGAGAAGGGTAATCCTGATTTAACATTAGTCGGGAAACTGGTATCCATCGAGCTTTGTATCGGGGAACGTGACACCATGTGTCACTAGGAATTATCGTGTCAGATATTTTTGGACTTTTTCTAGTTTACGGATGAAAATAGGTTATTAACAAAATGGTTTTAAAGGGAAAATACTAGACGGGGCTAGCATTCAAAGATGGACTACTAGGCGAGAACTGATAGCAAAAATAGGTTAGGTTATCGGACGAGAATGGATTTACGGTTGGAACATCAGACGAGGCTGACCGGATGATAGGTTAAGGAAAGGATGACCAGACGGGGCTGGTTTGGAAGCTGACATGCACCAGACGAGAACTGATGCAACAAATAGGTTAAAGAGACGGTGACCAAACGAGGCTGGTTGAAAGCTAACATACACCAGATGAGAACTGATGTTTACGGAAAGGTTGGCCAGACAATAACTGGTTGAAAAATAACAGGTACCAGACGAGAACTGGTATTTACGGAAAGGTGGACCAGACGAGAACTGGTTACCGGTTTGCCAGGAGAGAACTGGGCTTTGGAAACGACAAGGTTACAAGGTTCTGTCAAGTAACAGGTTTGGGATGTAGGATAATGATCCAATGATGAAAAGGTCTTTTTCGAAGGTTCAGGTTTTTTTTGATGAGGGTAATGACACGATTCCCCGATACTCAAATCTTGCTAGGGTGAAAAAACTTGCTTGAACAACTTGCCCCATTGCAACTCAACTTGCTCCAATCCCACTCTTGGGAAACAGAAAGCAGCTTGCTACAATACGACCTTGAGATGGCTTGCCCCGGTATCTGTACGACAACAAATTCATCCTCGATTAAACAACTATCAACATAGTTGGTTTCACTATCTCTGAAGTGACTTGCCCCTGAACGAGCATTGAGCGACTTAACCTGCCCTGATCACACACTGGAAGGATCTATCCTCAGATCACAACATTCTGGATAATTGCCCCTGATTGGCTCTCGAGAAGATTCACTTCTGATCAACTGCTTCTCAAGTAAACTGCCCCATAATACACCGATGCTTCGGGACTTGTCCTTAGACCAACTGATTGTGAACTCACTGGAAGTCAATGCCCCAGATTCACAGGATTTCATAACATACACCATTCTGATCCAGACTGCTGAATTATTCAGTCCTGTTCGATTTTTTCCTGTTGGAATTTCCTTCCTGTCCACTACTGACCTGCAAATAAAATTGTTTATTCCCGAATGGTAATTTTAATGCGGTGTTCATGCAGATTTTGAAAAAATTGTGCTGTCACTCATTTACGTGTCATGATTGTGAGTGACGAATGAACCAGAGTTCAAACGTAGTGCTGATTTGATCAGTGAAAAAAGATACAACAAGGATATGACTAGCAAATCAAGAAGGAGTCAGGTTACTCAACCTTATCGTAATGCGCTTTCAGAACAAACTCTACCTCAATTAGGTCTTTTAAGGGTTGTATCGTGGTCGGGTTCACGGTTCGTGAAATAAAGGATATTTGGCTCAAATTATGATTTGTACCCACCCCTTCTACGTGATGATCTACGATCCTAAAGTTCAGTTAACTTGGCACAAGCGTTCGCCTCTTCGAGAGGTATGTTGAATATTGGAACAGTGGTTAAAGAATTCACAAGGTTTTCGGAGTGACAGTTACTCCTTTTTCGTTTTCAGTGTCTGTATCCACACGACTTTGTCCTTGTTCGAGGATTTTTCTTTTATCCTTTCTTTTTCATTCTTTTGATTCCCTAATTTTTGCCTGGACTGACTCCTTTTGAGTTCTTTTTCGATTTTTTCTTTTGAAGTCCAGCGGGATGCCCTAATTTTTGCCTAAGTATTAGCTTTCCAACTTTTCTCTTTTTTTTTTTTTACTTAGCAGGCTTTCTCTTTTTTCCCTTTTTTTTTCTTGGAACAAGTCGTGCGACCCTGGTTGTCTTGATTGCTCCGAAAGGATTGCAACTGTCTTACCCCTGATTGGTGAGATTTAACCATAAGATGTGATTGGTCCTCGAAAGGCAACACTCCTCTATAAGACTTGAACGCTCAATCAAGCTAACTGACAACTACCCTGCCTCGGGTTAAGATGTGAGGGTTTAAAAGTCCGAGAAAACTTCTACTTCTCGGCTCGAAGTGGTTAACAAAGGACTAACTCCTTATATCTCCAGTGTTTGGGGATTTGAAACAATGCCTTGTACGTCATCGACAAGGTTTTATCTGAAAGCATACGATCATCGGTTATGAGTATTCAGTTTCGTCATCCTCCCTCCAATCTTTGCTAATCATGGTGACAAAAGGGAGTAAATAAAATGCAAGTGTCAGTGCAATGCAGTAAATGAGCGATAACGACATGATTAATTCAGAAAAATGCATAGTCACTTTATCAATATTACCATTCGATACAAACAATGTTTAACATCAAGTAGCAACTAACAGAAAAGAAACTACAAATGCAAATGATAAAAGTCTGAGGACTGCCAATGCTGAGGACGTATGCCTGTCTGGACCACTGGCTTCTTACGAATAAACCTTTGCATCTACGAGCTTAGGCAGCTGAGAGGTTGTCATGAACCACCAGAATTCCTTCTCTAAAGGAAATACACCCTTTGTCGATCAACTGCTGTACTTTTGCCTGAAAAGCTTTACAATCTTCAGTTGAATGCCCTGGAGATCCACCATGGTAACCACACTGAGCGTGGGGATTGTACCCGGGAGGGTAAGGTTCTGGCACAGGCTTAAGAGCTTTAGGTTCCACCAAAGAATTTTGGATCAATGATGGTAGAATGTGGCTATACGGCACAGGCACTGGGTGAGAAGGAGCATTCCTTCGTTCCAAATTGTTACGAGGCCTATTCTGATTTGGGCGCTGATTCTGATAACCTCGGCCACGAGTTCGCTGATTTTCCAAAGAAGCGACATAAAGTTCTGGATATGGTGCCCTAGGCGCAATTGTCTGTCCCGCATAACAAGACACAGAAGACGAAGAACCAACAGATTTCACCGATTCATCTCGAGGATACTCAACATCTGGCATGATTGCATTGATCACAACTCCTTCTTTAGTTTGGTAGCTATAGAGAGATTCAGTTTCACTAGCCTGATCGCCCGAAACAATCTGAATTTTCCCAATTTTTACGGCATGCTCGATGCGTTCTCCTAATCTTACCAATTCGGAGAAATTTGGCGCATTTACAAGCATTCTTTCGAAATACGGGCTCTCCAGGGAGTCTACAAACATGCCCATTAACTCTCGGTCTAGAAGCGGTGGGTGCACTCTGGCAACAAATTCTCTCCATCTCTGAACATACTTCCTGAAAGGTTCATTGTTCTCTTGAGACAATTCCTGCAACTGCATGCGACTAGGAGCCATGTCTAGATTATAATCATACTGTTTCAGAAAAGCTCTGGCTAAATCCACCCATGATCGGATCTGATTACTCTCTAACTGCATATACCAACTCAGAGATGCCCCAGTTAGACGATCCTGAAAGCAGTGAATCATCAACTTGTCGTTTTGCACAAACGAAGTCATTCTTCGGCAGAACATCACTAAATGTTGCTTTGGACAGCTATCTCCTCTGTACTTCTCAAATCTCGGCGCTCTGAACTTAGGAGGCAATACCAGGCCAGGAACCAAACACATGTCTGCAGCATTGAGGTTGACAACATCTTTAACTTTCAAGGCTTTGACTCCTTCTTCTAACACTCGGAGCCTTCTAGCATACTCAAGAGCTCTTGGGTCTTCAGTCCTGACTACCGGGATCTCTCTTCGGATATTCGCCATAGGGAAAACAACACCTTGACTGTTAATGAGAGGAAGGCGTTCATTTCGGACAACAAATTGCTCACGTCGATCTCGGTCCCTAACCGGAGGTTGCACAAATTGGTCTGCAGTAATATTATTCACTTGCGAAAGGTTTTCCGCAGACATAGAGCCATACAAAGGATTGGTCGTCATAGTGAAACCTGTCAAGGTGTTACGAGACTGGAAGTGGCTCTCAGACATAGCTACCAATAACCTTCAACAGACTTCACTGTTCGATTCTGCTCAAACCTGCTTCAACCCCTTGGTCGTCTTCTAACAATCAATAGTTGCTCAGGCCAAACACCGTAGAATCACCTTCAGAATCAAAACAACGACTGGATCAGACTCTGGCTAGCTGGAGAATGATATGCAACATGATGCAACAATGCTTATGCAAATGCAATGCAAGATGCAACAAACACAGGATCACAGCCCACCACGAATCTCTGACTACTGCTGCGCTACTGACTGAGTACGTTTGCTCTAAAGAGAAGACCAAAATGACGGGTAGGCTGGAAGTTAAGTTCCCTGCAAAAACCCTCCCACTCACGGGTATGAACCTAATCTGACAAGGCACGACATCCTATGCGGGTATCAACGTCACAGACTTTCAAGAGCAATGATACGATACCCAGAAGGTGTGGCATCATCATCCCTTGAAGCGGCCTCACTTAGTCGAATCCCAATTGATAGGTCCCCAGAGTCGACAATCCTCGGGTCAGACAACTTGTGAGCCCTAAGGGCCAGGCAAGAAGCATCAAAGAGAATCTCGTCCGAGTGCAGATTTCGCAGCTAGTTGGTGCGAGCTAAGCAAGCAGGCTAACCACTACTCTCTACTTCTAAGTTTATGTGTGTACTCAAGCCTGGGTTTTGGCTTCTCTCTCAAAGGAACAACACACCCAACAACACAATAACAACAGATAATAGCAAAGTGCGGAAATTGTAAATACAGTAAAATACAACATACAACGCGCAAGAGTAAACATCCAAAGACAAGCAAACAAACGCTAGGATTGACTCGGATAGGGGACGTTGGATCCCCAGCAGAGTCGCCAGCTGTCGCTACTGCGAAAATCGGCGCCAGCTAAACAGAAGAGTCGCCACCGTGCGTTATTTATCCCAAAAGGAGGGAAAGGAAACGCTCGAAGTAAACCTACCGCAAAGACGGGAAAGCAATGGTCATCGCAACCAAATCCTGGATTCGGGAGTCGGTTACGCAAGGGGAAGGTATTAGCACCCCTCACGTCCGTCGTACTCGACGGGATCCACGCTTGTTAGTTCGTCTAAAGGATGCAAAAACAATCTATCTACGGCTGCTAAAGCTAAACGGGAAGAAACTGACTCGATAGAGCATCACACTCTATGCCTACGTATTCTCAAGAGAGAAATTCAGAGTCATCGTAGTTTGAGAAATTACAGGGGATTGGCTCGCCAAGACTTTGCGTCTTGTGCCTACGTACTTCCACACAGCGTGAAAGATCAAAGCTTACGTAGTTCAGGCTAACTACGGGTAGTCAAAGGTGTTCTCGATCACACAGGAGTGAGAGATTGAATTGTTTTGAGAGGTACGGGAACCTACAGAACTTAGAACTACGGTCTGGTCTCAAATGCGCAAGGGCAAGAGAAAAGGATAACATCAGTCGTTAGCGGGAAAGTCTCGATCGCACAGCAGCGAGAGAACCAAGAGGTTAGTTGTTAGTGTGCTCGCTAGGATATCGCATCCTATGCCTACGTACTCTAGTCCGGCACGAGAGATCAGAGCAAACGTAGTTCGTCGGGAAAACAAATCTCGATTGTACGGGGGCAAGAGAAGGGGTCTCGATCGCTTGAACGCGAGAGAAAAGGGGTTTCGCTCACACAGGGGCGAGAACAAAGAGGAAGCAGGCCTACGCCTAAACGGGAAGGAACCCGAGACACAGACGCAAGAACCTAAGAAGAAACTCCTCAACTGTCATTTCTTACGTATCTAACGATACAGCTCACAACACTCGACGGTTGCCTGAAGACTTGAATAATATGATGATGATGATCGAAACAGCTCCGTTGGCTCCTGACATGCGTGCAAGCTCCATTCCAATCTTCTCCTCTCTGGATCCTTGATGATGACGCTCGAATCAGAACCAATGTAACGCTTAGACCGTCATGGTTCGACTTATACGAGAAATCGAACTCTCAGAGATAGCGTATTGATGTCCGTGTCAAAGACAAGATAGAGAAATGATATCGAAAATCATTCTCCAATTGAATCGTGTCACACGGCCAGCCAGAAATAAAATCGAGAATAAAATCGGATAGAAAAAGAAATAGGAGAGAAATCCAACGATGAAAGGGAAATAATAGTCTACTCCTAAAATACGGCAAAAATAATCTCCTAAGGAAAATACATCCTAAAAAGAATTAAATCTATAAATCTCCTTAACAAGAAATTAACTAAGTCCTAAAATCTCTTAAAAGAAAATTAAACTAATTTCCTAAATGAAAATATTATCTAAATTTTATAAAAGAAATTATTCCTAAAAATTCTATTCTTTGAATTATAAAACTATCCCTAAAATATTACAATTAAAATTGTAATAAAAAAATGCAAGAAAATAAAGAAAATAAAAACTGTAGGGGGGGTATTGGTTCAGTACAGGGGGATACAGCAGCAAAAAAAAAAGGGCCCAACCCAACAAAAAAACAAGCAGCCAAAAAAAACTAAGGAAACAGGGGGTGTAGGAAGCAAAACGGGGGATATGCCTAAGGAAAAACACAAGTGGGCCAAGCCCACTTCCACCACAATCAGACAAAAAACGGGGAGGGGGAAAGAAAAAACGGAGGTGTGGATCCAAACAACACGGGCCCAGGGATCGGCCCAATCCCCCAACCCAATCTCTGCTGTCGCTACTGCAAAAATCGGCGCCGGCTAAACAGAAGAGTTGCCACCGTGCGTTATTTATCTCAAAAGGAGGGAAAGGAAACGCTCAAAGTAAACCTACCGCAAAGACGGGAAAGGAATGGTCATCGCAACCAAATCCTGGATTCGGGAGTCGGTTACGCATGGGGAAGGTATTAGCACCCCTCACGTCCGTCGTACTCGACGAGATCCACGCTTGTTAGTTCGTCTAAAGGATGCAAAAACAATCTATCTACGGCTGCTAAAGCTAAACGGGAAGAAACTGACTCGATAGAGCATCACACTCTATGCCTACGTATTCTCAAGAGAGAAAGTCAGAGTCATCGTAGTTCGGGAAATTACAGGGGATTGGCTCGCCAAGACTTCGTGTCTTGTGCCTACGTACTTCCACACAGCGTGAAAGATCAGAGCTTACGTAGTTCAGGCTAACTACGGGTAGTCAAAGGTGTTCTCGATCACACAGGAGTGAGAGATTGAATTGTTTTGAGAGGTACGGGAATCTACGGAACTTAGAACTACGGTTTGGTCTCAAATGCGCAAGGGCAAGAGAAAAGGATAACATCAGTCGTCAGCGGGAAAGTGTTGATCGCATAGCAGCGAGAGAACCGAGAGGTTAGTTGTTAGTGTGCTCGCTAGGATATCACATCCTATGCCTACGTACTCTCGTCCGGCACGAGAGATCAGAGCAAACGTAGTTCGCCGGGAAAACGAATCTCGATTGCACGGGGGCAAGAGAAGGGGTCTCAATCGCCTGAACGCGAGAGAAAAGGGGTTTCGCTCGCACAGGGGCGAGAACAAAGAGGAAGCAGGCCTACGCCTAAACGGGAAGGAACCCGGGACACACACGCAAGAACCTAAGAAGAAACTCCTCAACTGTCATTTCCTACGTATCTAACGATACAGCTCACAACACTCGACGGTTGCCTGAAGACTTGAATAAGATGATGATGATGATCAAAGCAGCTCCGTTGGCTCCTGACATGCGCGCAAGCTCCATTCCAATCTTCTCCTCTCTGGATCCTTGATGATGACGCTCGAATCAGAACCAATGTAATGCTTAGACCGTCATGGTTCGACTTATACGAGAAATCGAACTCTCAGAGGTAGCGTATTGATGTCCGTGTCAAAGACAAGATAGAGAAATGATATCGAAAATCATTCTCCAATTGAATCGTGTCACACGGCCAGCCAGAAATAAAATCGAGAATAAAATCGGATAGAAAAAGAAATAGGAGAGAAATCCAACGATGAAAGGGAAATAATAGTCTACTCCTAAAATACGGCAAAAATAATCTCCTAAGGAAAATACATCCTAAAAAGAATTAAATCTATAAATCTCCTTAACAAGAAATTAACTAAGTCCTAAATTCTCTTAAAAGAAAATTAAACTAATTTCCTAAATGAAAATATTATCTAAATTTTCTAAAAGAAATTATTCCTAAAAATTCTATTCTTTGAATTATAAAACTATCCCTAAAATATTACAATTAAAATTGTAATAAAAAAAATGCAAGAAAATAAAGAAAATAAAAACTGTAGGGGGGGGTATTGGTTCAGTACAGGGGGATACAGCAGCAAAAAAAAAAAAGGGCCCAACCCAACAAAAAAACTAAGGAAACGGGGGGTGTAGGAAGCAAAACGGGGGATATGCCTCAGGAAAAGCACAAGTGGGCCAAACCCACGTCCACCACAATCAGACAAAAAACGGGGAGGGGGAAAGAAAAAACGGAGGTGTGGATCCAAACAACACGGGCCCAGGGATCGGCCCAATCCCCCAACCCAATCTCTGCTGTCGCTACTGCAAAAATCGGCGCCGGCTAAACAGAAGAGTTGCCACCGTGCGTTATTTATCTCAAAAGGAGGGAAAGGAAACGCTCAAAGTAAACCTACCGCAAAGACGGGAAAGGAATGGTCATCGCAACCAAATCCTGGATTCGGGAGTCGGTTACGCATGGGGAAGGTATTAGCACCCCTCACGTCCGTCGTACTCGACGGGATCCACGCTTGTTAGTTCGTCTAAAGGATGCAAAAACAATCTATCTACGGCTGCTAAAGCTAAACGGGAAGAAACTGACTCGATAGAGCATCACACTCTATGCCTACGTATTCTCAAGAGAGAAAGTCAGAGTCATCGTAGTTCGGGAAATTACAGGGGATTGGCTCGCCAAGACTTCGTGTCTTGTGCCTACGTACTTCCACACAGTGTGAAAGATCAGAGCTTACGTAGTTCAGGCTAACTACGGGTAGTCAAAGGTGTTCTCGATCACACAGGAGTGAGAGATTGAATTGTTTTGAGAGGTACGGGAATCTACGGAACTTAGAACTACGGTCTGGTCTCAAATGCGCAAGGGCAAGAGAAAAGGATAACATCAGTCGTCAGCGGGAAAGTCTTGATCGCATAGCAGCGAGAGAACCGAGAGGTTAGTTGTTAGTGTGCTCGCTAGGATATCGCATCCTATGCCTACGTACTCTCGTCCGGCACGAGAGATCAGAGCAAACGTAGTTCGCCGGGAAAATGAATCTCGATTGCACGGGGGCAAGAGAAGGGGTCTCGATCGCCTGAACGCGAGAGAAAAGGGGTTTCGCTCGCACAGGGGCGAGAACAAAGAGGAAGCAGGCCTACGCCTAAACGGGAAGGAACCCGGGACACACACGCAAGAACCTAAGAAGAAACTCCTCAACTGTCATTTCCTACGTATCTAACGATACAGCTCACAACACTCGACGGTTGCCTGAAGACTTGAATAAGATGATGATGATGATTGAAGCAGCTCCGTTGGCTCCTGACATGCGCGCAAGCTCCATTCCAATCTTCTCCTCTCTGGATCCTTGATGATGACGCTCGAATCAGAACCAATGTAACGCTTAGACCGTCATGGTTCGACTTATACGAGAAATCGAACTCTCAGAGGTAGCGTATTGATGTCCGTGTCAAAGACAAGATAGAGAAATGATATCGAAAATCATTCTCCAATTGAATCGTGTCACACGGCCAGCCAGAAATAAAATCGAGAATAAAATCGGATAGAAAAAGAAATAGGAGAGAAATCCAACGATGAAAGGGAAATAATAGTCTACTCCTAAAATACGGCAAAAATAATCTCCTAAGGAAAATACATCCTAAAAAGAATTAAATCTATAAATCTCCTTAACAAGAAATTAACTAAGTCCTAAATTCTCTTAAAAGAAAATTAAACTAATTTCCTAAATGAAAATATTATCTAAATTTTCTAAAAGAAATTATTCCTAAAAATTCTATTCTTTGAATTATAAAACTATCCTAAAATATTACAATTAAAATTGTAATAAAAAAATGCAAGAAAATAAAGAAAATAAAAATTGTAGGGGGGGTATTGGTTCAGTACAGGGGGATACAGCAGCAAAAAAAAAAAAACAGGGCCCAACCCAACAAAAAAACAAGCAGCCAAAAAAAACTAAGGAAACGGGGGGTGTAGGAAGCAAAACGGGGGATATGCCTCAGGAAAAGCACAAGTGGGCCAAGCCCACGTCCACCACAATCAGACAAAAAACGGGGAGGGGGAAAGAAAAAACGGAGGTGTGGATCCAAACAACATGGGCCCAGGGATCGGCCCAATCCCCTAACCCAATCCCTTCCTCTCTTCCCACTCTCATTCTACTCTCTCATTCTCTGAAACCCTAATCCTCTCTCTGTTTACCGCCGCTCTCACCCTACTCCCTCACACCGTCTCCACCGTAAACCTCTCCCTCGTCTCCAACCTTCTCAAATCAACGCTCCTTTTTCCATCATCTCAAACTCCTCTTCGTTTCAATTCCTACAAAAACCAGATGAACAAACCAAAAACAACAGAGCTATCGCAATCTAGAAACGGCTTGATCCATCCTTTGTTGATGGATATTACTTGATGTTCTTGAAGAAATCTTGAAGATTATGATGCTTATGATGATTTCTGGAGAGAACTGTAGGACGAAGGCGATGAACACGAATGAAGTTGAAGGAATTTCTTGACTACGATGAAGAGATGAACGGGAGGCTGATGAATGAACGATGAAGCTATGGAAGTTGAATGGATTCTTGAGAAAATCCACGAAGTTTGATGAACGTTCTTGATCTACGAATTTCTGAAGAACTTGGTTGAAGATTGTTGGAGATTATTGAATACTGAGTTCTTCGAAGGTTGATGAAGATTGTTGGAGTTCTCGGATGAACTTTCTGGAGATGTTGTAATGAATCTTGATGAAAGCTTCTTGCATGCTTTGATGAAGATTGTCGAGAAACTGGAAAATGCATGAAGATCGTTGAAGATTCTGGGCGACAATTCTTGGAGATTGATGAATGTTGAAGAACAGTGCTGGATCTTATGAAGAACACGGCGGAGAAGATGAATGAACGAGGGAGATTTCTGGAAGAAACGTGGACATATGATGAAGATGGTGATCGGACGGTGGTGTTCTTGTTGGATCTGGGAAATTATGGATGATCTATGAAGATCGGTGATGAACACAGGAAGAATGGTTGAAATCTGGAAAATTAGTTGTGATGATCGATGAAGTTTCCGGTGACCAGATGAAGATTCTGGTGAAAAATGCAGTTTCTGGTGAGCATTTACGTTTTCAGGCGAGCGGTTACGGTGGCCGTTGCATGGCCGCCGACGAGGCTCTGGTAGTGGAATACAGGTGTCACTCATGCAAGCAGAGGAGAGAGAGATGAGGACGCATGGCCTGAGGGAAGAGAGAGAGAATGCCAAGTGGCTGGGAGAGAGAGTGGAAACGTGTGTTGGCGCATTCTGAGTGAATGAGAAATGAGGTGGTGAATGAGGTTGAAGGGAGAGAAAGAGAACGTGTGGCACTCTTAAATACTGACACATGGCGAATACTTGGACTGGGCCCTACGAATTGGACATCTGGCCCATTAACAAATCAGAATAATGACCTAAATGGATTAAGACTTGAATTTAATTAAACTGATTAGTAAAAGACCAATTAAGGAAACGAAAGTGATTAATGCTACAATTAAAAAGAAAACTCAAATGATGGCCTAAGGATTAAATGCTAATTAAAACGAAAATGCACATTAACCTACTCTAATAAATTCTAAAGAAAATCTATTAAAACTAAACTCAATTAATACCTAATTAATATCTATATTAAAAATCTATTTAAGATCTAAACAATAAACTCTATTAAAATCTAGTAAAAGAAATTTATTAAACTAACAATTAATTAAAATCTAGACTAATATCTATAAAATCTATTCAATTAACCTAAAAATAAAATCTATCTAAATTCTATTTAAATCTATAATAAGGCTATTAAATCCTAAAAAATGCAAATAAAGGCAATTAACCAAAGTAAAAGAGACCGCGAGACCAGATCGAAAATAAGCGGCAAACATCAGACACCGAAATGTCCTCAAAAACAACAGCGCGGGCTGAAAACACTGGGAAGCGCACAACTTCCCAAAAATGAACCTCCGATTATCCGAACCGGTCTGGAACGTCCACAATGTGAAAATAAGGCTGTGATCCCGATAAAATCGATATGACTGGAAAACGCAATGTATGCAATATGCGAATGCGAATGCAAAATGATTCGAAACATAAACCAGATGTGGGAACCAGTTGGTCAAATTTTGGGGTGCAACAACCAGCAGGGTGTTTGTTCTTTCCTCCCAGTGGAAATTGATGTTTAATCGCTCTTCGGCAGAGTTGGTTGTGCTTCTGGCGTTTATTTCTCCGGAATACCGTATGATACTTGTTCATCCCCAGCGGAGTTGGCTTTATCCTCAGCATGCATGTAGTTGAGACAACACTACCAGAGTTTCCCAGCAGTTTAATCCTGCATTTACATTTGCATATATCGTCACATTTACATCTACTCAAACGCGTAGCATTTTCGTGCCGTACGGAGCATTACGCCATTTTCAAACATACGCATTTTGAAGCATAAGTCAGGTTGGCTACCTCTTTGTTTTCAGGTGTTTTTCCTGCAGGTAATTGGACTTCTTGTTCAGGATCGTTGTCAGATATTCAGATTTGCGGCATAAGATAGGCGATGATAAGGTTCGTCCCGCCATATGTTCCCTTATCAGAGGTGTTTGATTAACTTCTCTTCTTCCTCAGCGGAGTGGTCTTTACACGGCTTCATCATTGGACTTTGGAGTTGTTGTCAAATATTCCCCGGCGGGGTGTTCCCTCGGGTTGCTGTCACGTCAACATTTTCAGAAAAGATTTCAGGGATTAGACATCTGAAGTCATTACTCGTCACCAAGTTGAACGTCTGGCAGTTGACATCAGAATCTCCCCCGACAGAGTTCTTCCCGGTTTGTGGTTATGGCTTCATAATTAGACTTTGAAGATGTTACCATCATGATACGACTTCATAATTGGACTTTGAAGTTTGTTACGTCAGCTCTATAAGGCTTCATGATTTGACTTTGGAGTTGTTGTTGGCATTTTTAAAGGGGGATTTCAGCGATTAGATGGCTGAAATCGTTACTTGGTGTCACTGCTTCATAATTAGACTTTGAAGTTGTTAGCAGCAGTGGATGGCTTCATATTTAGACCTTGGAGTTATTATCAGTTTATACGACTTCATAATTCGACCTTGGAATTATTGTCAGTGTTAAACAACTTCGTAACTAGACTTTGGAGTTGTTGTTAGGGATTCCCTAGCGGATTTTCCTCGCGTAGCTGTTACGTCAGCATTGCAGACTTCATGATTTGACTTTGGAGATCGGCATAGTTTTCTTCGAGTGGTTGTTACGTCAGCATTACACGGCTTCAGAATTAGACTTTGGAGTCGTCATTAGCAATTCCCCAATAGAGTTTTCTCTAGCAACTGTTACGTCAGCATTGAGCCGCTTCATAATTAGACCTTGGAGTTGTCGTCAACATCAAATGATTTTGTAATTAGACTTTGGAGTTCTTCAGCGGTACCGCATCGTCATGATTAGATTTTGGAGTTGTTGTCCGAAGGTTTTGGCCGCATGGAATAGCTTCATAAGTAGACTTTGGAGTTGTTGCCAGATTTTTCCCCACGGAGTTGCTCGTCGAAGTTTCTCTTATCCGGCCATCGGAGTATTTTCTTCAAGTTTGCTGTTCCGTCAGCGTCACAGGGTTTCATAATCAAAATTTCAGAAGTTGTCGCCTGTGGTCGAAATAGGTGCATGGCAGTTAATTGCAGAGCATCCCCAGTGGGTTTGGCTACTGCAAAGATAAGGCGGAGTTATTGTCCAGTATGATTGACTGAATTGAATTACTATTGGGTGGAAGAATTCGATCCCCAATGAAGTCGCAGTGATTTCTTCGTATTGACGAAATATTATTATCCCCAGTAGAAGCCTCCTCAAAGTCGTTTGTGGGTTGGGCCCAACGGAGTTAGCTACTGCAGAGATAAGCAAAGTTTCCTGTGGTTAGACAGATGGTTTTCCCGTATGGATAGACGGATGAAGTTGCCTGTGTTTAGGCAGATGGTTTTCCTGTATGGATAGGCGGATGAAGTTTCCTGTGTGTAGACAGATGGTTTTCCCGTATGGATAGGCGGATGAAGTTGCCTGTGTTTAGGCAGATGGTTTTCCCGTATGGATAGGCGGATGAAGTTTCCTGTGTGTAGACAGATGGTTTTCCCGTATGGATAGGCGGATGAAGTTGCCTGTGTTTAGGCAGATGGTTTTCCCGTATGGATAGGCGGATGAAGCTTCCTGTATGTAGACAGATGGTTTTCCCGTATGGATAGGCGGATGAAGTTGCCTGTGTTTAGGCAGATGGTTTTCCCGTATGGATAGGCGGATGAAGTTTTCGGTGGTTAGACAGATGATTTTCCCGTATGGATAGGCGGATGAAGTTTCCTGTGGTTAGACAGATGGTTTTCCCTTATGGATAGACAGATGAAGTTTCCTGTGGTTAGACAGATGACTTTCCCGTATGGATAGATGGATGGAGTTTCCTGTGATTGCACAAAAATATTTCCCAGTGAAGTCGACAAATTTATTGCCTATGATTGATAGGACCTCCTCGTGTTGGTAAGAGGCGGACAACTCATCCCCAGCGGAGTAGCCGGGATCTCTCCGTATTGACGGAATGTAGCGTCCTAACATGGACAAAGTTCTATTCCTGTGTTGTTGAGATTTCTTCGGGGTTGACGGAATGTGAGTCCTGACATGGACAGATGGGTGTTTATTCGTGATTTGACGAAATTTGGGTCCAGATGTGGACAAGGTTACTCCTGTGACGATAGAGTCTCTGTTCGTGTTGGCGAATTTGCTTCTCTTTTTGTGTCGACAAGGTTAGTCCAGTTGTGGACGGAGGTGTTTTGGCAAAAATGGTTCGATACCTGTGGCGTTACATAGGTGGTTGAAGTTGAAATCAGAATTATTATCAGACATTGAATCAGTTGTTGCCGTAACAATTAGATTCAATGGGCGGATGCCGTTCCCCAAGCAGTTGTGCAGTTTATTTCTGCGGTTGGCAAATTTCCGGGTTTCTTGGTATTCCACCGTCTCGTACCTCGATTGTTCGAAGGCCGTTCGCTCTTCACCCAGTCGGGTCCAAGCCGTTTGAATAGGGGCAGCTGTTGCACCCCAAAATTTGCTCAACCTTTTCTTGCCTGATTTATGTTTCATTGCATTTCATTTGAATAGTTACATCATTCACATATTTCAACCATTTGCATATCATAGCATATCAAGTCATCCAACAAGGGATCAAGTGCCATTTATGTCAAAAGAAGCCTATCTAGAGGTGTTCTCTGAGCCTGAGAGCCCATCCAAGCCATCAAGAAGGGTTGAAGTCCTGAGAAGTTTGAGTGCCCACAGGGGGATTTCTCTCCTAACTTGAGGTGTATTGAAGATCATCAGCATAGAATGTGAATTTGAGGTGTGTATGGATTTCATGGAATTCCTAGAGGGCCATGTTGGAGTTAATTCAAGTCATTGATTCAAGTTCAAGAGCCATGGTTGAGGTGTGTACAAGTAGGGTTTTATCTGGGTAACCCTAGGTCAAGGAGAGCAAAGAAAGGGCATCAAGACCTAGCTCTAGGTCATGGAAGTCATGGATTGATATTTTGAAGCATGTGTGTGGATAAACCAAGACCAGGTTCAAAAGAATCAAGAGTGGTTGGAGGTGTTTGAGACAGGGTTCCTAGGGTAAAATCCCCTATATATCACTGGACTTCAAAGCCACATAAGTCAAAATAAAATTTCAAATGGATCTTTGGCCAACATGAAACTTGTAGAGCATCTCAATACCTTTAATTTTAGTACTAGAAGTCCTCAAGGGGATTTATAGAGCTCAAGTTATGGTTCTTGCAAATTACAAGTCACCAGAGGACACTGAAATTTATCTGTGAAAGTCACTTGACTTCCAAGCAACTTTTTCCCCTCAAGGAGTTTTCAAATGGATTCTTGGCCAACATAAGAGTTGTAGGTATTGATCTTAGATTTAATTTTAGTACTAGAAGTCCTCAAGAATATTTATGGAACTCAAGTTATGATCTTGGCAATCCAGGGGTATTTTGGGAAAGTTGAATTATAGGTCATTTTCAAGAATGTGACAAAATCTCCATCTTCCACTCCTCAAATGGAAAATTGTTCAACATGAAATGTGCTTGGAATGATGTTTTTAGGTCATATGTAAAGTCATGGTGGGTTGAATGAGCTTGTATCAAGAAGTGCTCCAAAATGGCCTAAAAAGAGGGATTTTTCAAATGATTCAAAGGAGGGAAATTGGGATTTTTGAATTATAAGTCATAAACATGTCATGTGGGTAGTCATTTTGACCAGGAATTGCATTTTAGAGACATTGGCATTGGCACAATTTTGATATGAGCCCTAATTTCATGACTTGTTTTGTAAAGTGATTACTTCATTTACAAGTCATTGATCCAAAACAAGAATCAGGGTATTTCAGGCTGAGATAGTTATCCAAATATACTCCATGATCAATTTGCAGTTGGAAGGAACCTTCTAGAGCAAGCTGAGAGCTCAATATCGTGACTGTCACATTGGATTTTCAAGAAAAAATCAGAAACTTTGGATCACTGAATTGGGCTTTAATTTGGACTCAGAAGCCCATGTGAAGCTTCTATATATTCATTTCAATGATTCCAGATGAGGGTTGGTGCAGAATTCGTGGAGAGAGTGAAGATTGCAAGTGAATTTTCCAAGCTCCAAGCCAGAATCGGTTTTGGAATTCAAGGCACAATCAAGCCAAATTGAAGGTTGGAGAAGCTTCCCCTTGCATCCTTGAAGGTGTCTGGATCATCTTGGAGATTGAATCATGCTCCAAGTGCTTCTGTTAGTGAGCTTTTTACAGGTTTGTAACTTCCAAATTTCCTCATGATCTAGGCTGAATTAAGTAGAATCTTGCATGTGGTTAGGACCTAGGATGATTAGGGAACGTTTCTGGATTGGTGTGGAGTTGATTAGTGACAATTAGGTTTGATGATCATTTTCTGTTTGGAGACGGTTATACATGATCTTGAGGTTTCAGATCAAGTTGGATAGATCATGATGATCACTGAAGAATGAGGAACATTTCTATGGTTTCAGTTTGGCAATTAGTGATAATTAGTTTGGATGTCATCTCTGAACATTGCTTCATGTTTTAATTTCCATTGAGGGTTGGATGAAATGGATGTGATATTCGTGATCCTGGTGATTTTCTGGTCCAGATTGATATAACTTTGTTTCGTTTGGCCACCTGAGTTTGGAACCTCACCGGAGAAGACGGTGTTTTCCACCGTGAACCACCGTCTGAGAATTGCCTCAGGTCACCTGAGTTTTGGGGAAGACGAAGCCTGAAACGTTGGATCAGGTTGACTCATTGACTTGGAAGCATGATCGTGTGGATATGATTCAAACTTAGCTTTCCCTTTTTAACCAAATACGCTGCGTTTCATTAATCCCAGTCAGCGTGTGACTGGGATGCCATCTTGTCCTCACGTGGACAGCCTCAGGGCTCTTGGATTTGATTACCCAGTCTCATGATCCTATGCACCTCATTTAATTCAGCATTTTATTTTCTTTTTATTCTTTTTGGATTTATTTTAATTCATTTGATTTCTAAAATCCATATTAAATCCAATTTTGATCCAAAAAATATTTTAAAAATATCTCCATGATCTTGGATTTAATTGTGATTTTCTGAAAACAAGAAATCTCATTTTCTCCCATTTTTCAATTTAATTTGTTTTTTCTTATTTTTATATGATTTCTTTTATTTGCATATTTGATCATCTGTTTTGTGGAATTTTGTTCTCCCATTTGGTATTGAATTTTGCTTAGATCTTTTAGTATGTTGTAAATAACACTCGTATGATCTCTTAGGATTTTTTGTAGATTTTTTAGATGTGATTAGGTTCTAACTTAGGGTTGATGATTAGAACCTTCCCAAATTTGTGGATACCCTTGACATACTTCACTTTAGGAATTGTTTAGTGGACCTAGAAATTGATTTAGGCCTCAATCTTTGAAATTTAGAATGTTAATCCATGCATGTTCCCCTAGGAAATTGCTTAGAGTTTTACAACTTAGTTTTCTATTTTTATTTGGATTTTACAAGTGGCTTGTGCTTGTGGTGTTCTATCTTGAGTGCTTTGCCTTATTTGGAGCTTTTGGTGGGTTTGGAGCTTGAAGACTTTGGACTCCTTTTTGGAGGAGCTTCTAGACATGATGAAGATGCTTTGGATTGGAGGATGGAGCTTGGAGTGGAGCTTTCTTTCTCTTTTAGAGTTTGTTTTAGGAGTTGGTAGAATTAGGGTTTTAGGAAGAGCTTTTTAGACCTAGTTCATTTCTTGCCTCAAACATGGAATGTTTTGTTTGCTTCCATCCTATCCTATGATTCAAAGTCCTCTTAAGGAAGCCCAATATCTCCCTTGGAGGGATGAGTGGTATGGCTTAAAGAGTAGAACTTTTGAGGATACCCTTCTTTGCAGATGATGGTTTCTAGTGATTTCCTTTGGTTTTCACTGGTTTCCATTCATTATAACTTGATCTCAATAACCAATCTTTCTTGGTGGAGCTTGCTAGAGCTTGGGGATGAAGATTTAAGATGTTGAAGATGCCTTTCATAAGGTCTGCTTGAAGATGGAGTTATGTTACTGTCAACTTTGCTGTCAGAGCTGCTGTAGGAGTTTGGTGCTGCTGCTTGGGCTACCTCCTTTGGGTTTTGTTTTCTGTATTGTTCGTTGGCTTGTGTAGCTTGCCCCCTAGGTTTGAGGTGAATGTTGATTCACTTTGCCTGTTGTTTTCCCAGGTTCGAGGTTGAGTGGGACTCCCTTGCCTCGCTTGTATTGCTGCATTGCATGCATTTTACTGTATTTGCTTGCTTTCTTTTCTGTTTATCCCCTAGGATCTCTGATTTCCTCTGTGCAGGAGGGAATTATGACAGACATTAGGATTCTTATCCATGCATGACAACAGTAGGTTAGTTTTTATTCCCTTTTCAACCCTAGGTTTTTAGAGCTTCTTTCTCTTCTTATCTCAAAACAACTCAAAAATACAGTAATAAGGTTAATCGATGTCGTACGTTACGAGCCTTAAGCCATTTGAGAAAGGGTTGCTGGAGAGCTTCTTTCCAGTAGTCTGGCTGCTTAGTGTGGCACCCTTTGGGTGACACGCGACGTAGTCACTCTCAAATCATAGTCTTTAGTGCGTCAGAGATTGCACACAAACTAAAAAACACTTCTTTCGTAAAAGATTCAAATCAAACATCAAAGTGTCATTTTTGTCCGCTTGGACTCTTAATCAAGAAAAACCCTTTCATAAGGTAATAAAAAACAATCAGACAAGCTTGTGTCTTCCGTAGCACGAACTACGTTTGCTCTGATCTTTCATGCTGTATGAAAGTACGTAGGCATAGGATGTCGTATCCTAGCGAGCAACCTTCCCCTCCTTTCCCGTAGGTAGGCGAACTACGTTGACTCTGATTTCTCGTTCCAGACGGGAATACGTAGGCATAAAGTGCGATACTTTGCCGAGTCATTTTCTTTCTTTTTAACCCCAGACCTGTAGAGTAGATAGAATGACAATCCGTACTAGAAAACAAGCGTGGATCCCGTCGAGTACGGCGGACGTGAGGGGTGCTAATACCTTCCCCTTGCGTAATCGACTCCCGAATCCAAGATTTGGTTGCGATGACCATTCCTTTCCCTCTTTGCGTTAGGTTTACTCTGAGCGTTTCCTTTCCCTCCGTTGGGATAAATAACGCACGGTGGCGACTCTTCTGTCATAGCCGGCGCCGATTTTCGCAGTAGCGACACACGCTGAGTACCCACAGATACAACACACGGTCCCAAGCTCAAAAGAAGATGGCAAATAACAACCAAAGGTTCGATTAAATGGATAATGACATTGAAGGGATCAAAGGGGACGTCAACCAGATCATGGAAGTCCTCAACATAATCAAAGCAAAAATGGATGCGCAACCTACAGTGATCTCCGAATTTGCCACAGCAGCAGCCAATGTCACAATAGCTCCTGTTACTTCAGCAGAGTTTCCCTATGGCATGTCCCGGGATTTTGTGCCACCTTTCAACAACATGCAGTCTTCAGGTCTCAATCCTTTGTTCAACACAACAATCAGAAACCCTATTTTTACTCAAGCAGGTGGACCTACCACAATACGACCAGTCTTCGCCAATCAACAACCCATCTTTGATATACCCGATGGGTCTGAAGCTGAGGACGAAAAACACGAAAAATTAAGAGTGGAGATGAACATCATGGCCAAAAGGATGAGGGCCATTGAAGGAAATCATGTCTTTGGATCTGATGCCAAGGATCTATGTCTGGTACCTGGATTGGTGTTTCCTCAGAAATTTAAAATGCCAATCTTCGACAAATATGAGGGGACCACTTGTCCTAAAGAGCACCTAATCATGTACTGTAGGTGGATGGCTCCGCATATTGAAAATGATAAACTGTTAGTTCACTGTTTCCAAGATAGTCTTAAAGGGGCTTCGGCTACGTGGTATCTCGGTTTAGATCAAGCTAAAATTCACAGTTTCCAAGACCTTCCAGATGCTTTTATTCAACAGTACAAGTACAACATAGACCTAGCTCTCGACCGCCATCAACTTCTCAGCATGATGCAAAAAAATACTGAAACCTTCAAGGAGTATGCGCAAAGATGGCGCGGAACTGCAGCACAGGTAGAGCCTCCCCTTACTGAGAAGGAGTTGGCAGACTGGTTTGTGGATACAGTTCGACCATAATTCTATGAACGTTTGATCAGCAGTGTTACAACAAACTTCTCTGATATTGTGGCAGTGAGAGTCAAGGTGGAAGCAGGTTTAAAGAGTGGAAAAGTGACCACTCCAAATGTTACCTCAAGCGCCAGCACGGCAAAGAAGCCAGTCAGCATGTTCCACAAAAAGAAAGAGGGAGAGGTGAGTACAATCACATATGGAAAGAAAGTACAAAGCTCACGAAGCCACCACCAACAGTACCAACCATCATATGTAGCGGAAGTGACCCCAGTTTTTCAACCTTCTTCACAGCATGGTCCCCAACCTGGGGCGTTCAGCAATCAACACCAGTATCAGCCTGGCAGTCAGCAACATTATCGCACCAATAATCAACAACAATACCAGCAGCCGCAGGGTCAACAACCTCAGAACAGGGCCCCGAGGGAAAATTATCAAGCAAAGAGGCCAAAAATACAGCCTATTCCAATGAGTTACACCGACCTGTTTCCCATGCTAATAGAAAGAGGGTTGGTTAAAACAAGAAAATTAGGTGCTCCACCTAATCCACTCCCATTCTATTACGATGCAAATGCTCGCTGCCCATTTCATGAGAATGCTCCAGGCCACGATCTCGAAGGTTGCTTCGCCCTTCAGCACCTAGTTCGTGAACTTATTGAAAAGAGAATTCTATCCTTCGAAGATAATCTGCCCAATGTTAAGAGAAACCCTCTTCCAAATCATGGTGGAGTCAACGCCATTACTGAAGAAGGGGAGGTGTCAGAAGACAAGAAAGTTACTACTGTTGGTGAGATCAAAGTGCCACTAGCAAACCTACACAAACGCCTCGCTCAGGCGTGGTCACTCAAGAAATCTCACGAAGATTGCAAAGAATGTATGCCAAATCCTGAGGGTTGTGACGCTGTGAAAAAGGACATTCGGGCTATGATTGAACAGGGAATGATAGAAATTGCCCACCAGAAAAAGGAAGAAGATGTGGCAGTCATCGAACCTGTGTTTAACATACCAGGAGAACCCAACAAAGGAGCCGTATTCAGAGATGATAACAGTAACAAAAACTACAAGAATGTTCGGCCAGTATTTCGCGATGATGCACCCCCGAAATTCGGGAGGGGACATACTAGGTTTGAGCCAAGGGGAGGATCCAAGCCTCACCCAAGAGCCATGACACCAAAACAAGACTATTCATGGTGTGAGGGGATTTTCAAAGAAAAGACACCCAAGAGCCATGACACCAAAACAAGACTATTCATGGTGTGAGGGGATTTTCAAAGAAAAGAAACCAGTAAGTGTGGCCAACATTGCCAGTGGAAGCAAAATGACCCGGAGTGGTCGTGTCTATCAACCTCGAACATACAACGAGGCTCCTCCACCAGCAGTCTCTGTTCAAAAAACGCCTGTCCCTCAGAAGCCTGTTCCAGAGACAACCACCGCCAAAGAACCTTTAGTTAGATGGAAAGAAAGTCTCAAGAACGATGAAGAAGAATTCTTGAGAATCATTCAACGAAGCGATTATAGGGTGGTGGACCAATTAAACCAAACACCCTCCAAGATCTTGGTCATGGCTTTGCTTTTAAGCTCTCCGGCACACCGCCAGGCATTGCTCAAAATCCTGACACAGGCCCACGTCACTAAAGATATTACAGTGGGGCAGTTTGACTCCGTTGTAGCAAATATCACTGCCTGTAACACTTTGAGCTTTGATGATAATGACCTAACAGCTGAGAAGCGTAAGCACAATCGTGCCTTGCATGTGTCAGTCAAATGCGAAGAAGATACAATGTCCCGAGTTCTTGTTGACACGGGATCAGCACTCAACGTAATGCCTAAAAGGACTTTGGCCAAGCTGGGATATCAGGGTGCTACCATGAGACCAACCTCTCTTATAGTCAAGGCATTTGACGGATCCAGGAGAACCGTGATAGGGGAAGTTGATCTTCCTATCCTAATTGGACCACAAATCTTCGAAGTCACCTTCCAGGTGATGGACATAAATCCGGTCTATAGTTGCCTATTGGGAAGACCATGGATTCATACAGCTGGCGCTGTCACTTCCACTCTCCACCAAAAAATGAAGTTTGTTGTGAATGACCAGCTAGTCATTGTCCATGGAGAAGAAGACTTAATGGTGAGCAACTTGTCATCATTCCGGTATATTGAGGCTGACGAAGATTCCCTCGAGACGGCCTTCCAAGCACTAGAAATAGCTCACGCTGTTCTAGTTGATGAATCAGACATAACCCAAGGCCCATCATTTACCTCTGCTCAAAGTATTAAGGCAGCACTGAAAGCTGGAATCCCACTAGGATGAGGAGAGGTCATCGAAATCAATGCTCGATCCAAAAATGATCGACAAGGGTTGGGTTACAAACCAACTCCGGAAGGCGAGCCAGAAGAAAGCACCATGAAGAAGAAGTCCTTAAAAGAGATATTCACCAGTGGCGGTGTACAAGTCAATGCCATTGTTGCTGAAGATGAGGATGGTAATCTGGATCATCTAATAACTAAAGGTGGAGCAGCGTTGCGCAATTGGGAGACTGTGGAAGTTCCCATCTTTTTACCTTTAGAGTAATTCACTCTGCTTGTTAGCTTTGTGTTTTTTTCTTTAAAAATTTCCTGGTCTTGCCCAAGGCCTGCGAATTATTTTGTATTGGGCCACTTTGCAAAATTGAAAATCATTAATGAAAAAGTGTTTTTGTTAAAACTCTTGTTATTTGTTTTTTGCATCATTTTCACTCTTTTGTTAAAAACGACAATCTTCTTAAAAAAAAATATAAAAAATAACCCTTCATCTGCATGTCTGTGTGTGTGTGCCTAATTATTCCAAAATAAAACATGCAGAATACCTCCATCAACCACAGAATCCTATGATCCTTCGGTTCTTTCTACTAGCGGTTCATTTGTCTTTCAAGCTGAAGAAGAGAATGACAAAGAGTTAGAAGTCCCAGAAGAGTTAAAGAGAATGGCTGAATACGAAGATGTTTGTCTCCAACCCCACAAAGAGCAGACAAAAGTCATCAACTTGGGGACAGAGGAAGACAAAAGAGAAGTCAAGATTGGGGCATCATTAAGGCCAGAAATCAAAGACAAGCTGATAACAATCCTCAGAGATTTTGTTGACGTATTCGCTTGGTCCTACCAAGATATGCCAGGATTGGATGCTGACATCGTCATGCACAAGCTCCCCCTGAAGACAGAATGTCCTCCGGTCAAACAAAAGCTTCGCAGGTCGAGACCAGACATGGCACTTAAAATCCGAGATGAGGTCAAAAAGCAAATAGATGCCGGTTTTTTAGCAGTATCCAAGTATCCAGAATGGGTGGCAAACATTGTACCGGTCCCGAAGAAGGATGGTAAGGTCAGGATGTGCGTCGACTACAGGGATCTAAACAAAGCAAGTCCGAAGGATGATTTCCCGCTACCACATATTGATACTTTGGTGGATAACACAGCAAGCTTTGCAGGGTTCTCGTTCATGGACGGATTTTCTGGTTATAACCAGATAAAAATGGATCCAGATGACATGGAGAAAACAACTTTCATCACACCATGGGGCACCTATTGTTATAAGGTAATGCCTTTTGGTTTGAAGAACCCAGGGGCAACGTATCAGAGAGCTATGGTCACACTCTTTCATGATATGATGCACAAAGAAATCGAGGTGTACGTGGACGATATGATTGCAAAATCCCAAAGCGAAGAAGACCACTTGGATCATCTACTGAAGCTATTCAAGAGACTCCGAAAGTATCGATTGAGAATAAATCCAGCAAAATGTACCTTCGGAGTTCGCTCAGGCAAGTTACTTGGTTTCATCGTTAGTCAGCGAGGAATTGAAGTAGACCCCGACAAGGTTAAAGCAATCCAGGAGATGCCTGCTCCCAAAACTGAGAAACAAGTCAGAGGCTTCCTCGGACGTTTGAATTACATCTCCAGGTTCATTTCCAATTTGACCCCTACCTGCACACCGATCTTCAAGTTGTTACGAAAAGATTAAACAGTGGTATGGAATGAAAACTGTCAGGTCGCATTCGAGAAAATCAAGCAGTATTTGCAAGAGCCTCCAGTGTTGATTCCTCCGGTACCTGGAAGGCCTTTGTTCATGTATATGACGGTGCTAGAAGATTCAATGGGCTGTGTCTTGGGCCAGACCGATGAGTCAGGGAAGAAAGAACACGCAATCTATTATCTAAGCAAGAAGTTCACTGATTGCAAGAGTCGTTACTCTCCCCTGGAAAAAGCTTGTTGTGCATTAGCATGGGCCGCCAAGCGTCTGAGGCAATACATGATTTGTCACACTACGATGCTAATTTCTAAAATGGACCCCATCAAGTACATCTTTGAAAAGCCAGCTCAAACAGGAAGATTAGCCCGATGGCATATGCTCTTATCAGAGTATGATATCCAGTATATTGCTCAAAAATCTATCAAAGGAAGTATCTTGTCAGAACACCTTGCAGAGCATCCTATGGAGGATTATCAACCACTCAAGTTCGATTTTCCTGATGAAGATGTGATGTATATTCAGCGCACGAAACCAGAGTCTGGTCCAGAAGAAGGTCCCGAGCCGGGATCCCGCTGGGAGATGATGTTCGATGGAGCATCAAACAAAAATGGACATGGCATCGGAGCTGTTCTGAAAAATCCAATTGGAGGGTACACTGCGGTCACAACCCGACTTTGTTTCTCATGTACAAACAACGTAGTAGAGTATGAAGCCTGCATCCTAGGATTGGAGGCTGCCATTGACCTCCGTATCAGAATCTTGGAAGTAATTGGTGATTCTGCTTTGGTGATATACCAACTCAAAGGAGAATGGGAAACCACAGATGAAAAATTGATCCCTTATAAGACCCACATCTTAGAGATGGCTGAATATTTTGATGAAATTACCTTCAAGCACGTACCAAGGGCAGAAAATCACATTGTCGATGCGTTAGCCATGATGGAATCAATATGGAAAGTCCAGTTTGTCAACGAGGCACCTCTGATCTGCATCGAAAGAAGGACAGTACCCGCATACGTCATGGCAATAGACGAAGAATCTGAGGAGAAGCCATGGTTTCATGATATCAAGAATTTCCTTCAAAACCAAGAGTATCCCGCTAACGCGTCCACAATTGACAAAAGAGCAATACGAAGGTTGTCATCTAAATTCTTCATCAGCAACGACATCTTGTACAAGAGAAATCATGACATGGTCTTACTCCAATGCGTCGATGAAAACGAGGCGAATCTCATAATGACCGAAGTACACGAAGGAACCTTCGGCACCCATGCAAATGGGCACGCCATGGCTAAGAAAATCTTAAGAGCGGGCTACTTCTGGTTAACTTTGGAGATGAACTGCATACTCTTCGCTCGAAAGTGTCATAAATGTCAAGTTTATGCTGATAAAGTGCATGTCCCTCCGCATCCTCTCGATGTGATGACATCACCTTGGCCTTTTGCAATGTGGGGCATAGATATGATCGGAGCGATATAGCCAAAAGCTTCTAACGGCCATCGCTTCATCCTTGTCGCAATCGATTATTTCACCAAATGGGTGGAAGCAGCATCATATGCAAACGTGACGAAGCAAGTGGTTGCACGCTTCATTAAAAAGGAGATCGTCTGCCGATATGGTATCCCTAACCAGATCATCACTGACAACGGGTCGAATCTGAACAACAAAACAATGAAGGAACTTTGTGACGATTTTAAGATCAAACATCACAACCCGTCCCCCTACAGACCTAAGATGAATGGTGCAGTTGAAGCTGCAAACAAAAACATCAAAAAGATAATACAAAAAATGGTCGTAACTTACAAAGATTGGCATGAGATGTTACCATTTTCTTTGCACGGATACCGAACATCAGTGCACACTTCGACAGGGGCAACTCCCTTTTCCTTAGTGTACGGGATGGACACTGTGCTACCCATTGAAGTCAAAATACCTTCCTTGAAGATCTTGACGGAACCAAAGCTGGATGAAGACGAGTGGATAAAAGAAAGATATTCGTTGAATCTCATTGACGAGAAAAGAATGACGGCCATGTGCCACAATCAAATCTATCAACAAAGGATGGCCCGAGCGTTCAACAAGAAGGTTCATCCCAAAGAGTATAGGGAAGGAGAGCTTGTGCTTAGAAAAATCCTACCAACACAAAAAGATATGCGTGGCAAGTGGATGCCCAACTATGACGGCCCTTTCGTTGTGAAGACTGTTTTCTCCGGAGGATCTCTGATTCTCGAAACTATGGATGGCGAACCACTCAAGTATCCCATCAACTCAGACGCAGTAAGAAAATACTACGCCTGAAACGAAATACATAGAAGGAGGATTTCAGTGCCTCGACAAGATGAAAGCCTAATGTTTGAAAGCTGGCAGACGCTGAAGCAGAGTCCTGTGCAGAATATTAGAAGAAAGGTCAACGCCTGTTATTCTCGTCAGAAGCAGCGGAGCAAGTGAACTGGCAGTCGGAAGGACCGGATTATTATGGGATTCTATAACCTTTTCTGTTGCCATTTTTCAAAACATATAAAATTCCCAAGGCTTTGCCTTTTGTAAAGTTCTTGTCTGTCAATAAAATCAGATTTTTGGCCAAATCATTGTTATGATCCGCTATTTTTGTTATGCAATTTCACTTGTTTGTTAATAAGAATTTTCATGAAAGCAAAGTGTTTTTGAAAAACTTAAAGTCTTGTTTTAGAAAGGAAGCACGATTTGACGAAATGTTTGAAAAACTCTAGAGGTAATATGATGATATTACATAGTTCTCAAGGTTGTGGAAGTTGTTGTTACCTCTGACCAGGCTAGATGTGTCCGACAACAATTTTAGCTCTTAAGCTAAGACTTCTTCTCTGCAGAATTACGAAGGGATTATTGAGAAAAGATCATTATCTACACCAAAGAAGGAAGTGTCGCATGACTTGAGGCATTTTGAAACTCAGCGCGACAAGTTCTCTCTTTATTTTGTTTCTACGGGCCGGTCTGCGTCTTGCATACAACATCATGCCAACATACACATTTGTTTGCATTCCTGCCATTGAGATCCTTCGGTCATTACCTTTATCTTTGACCTGTTATTACAAAGTTCGCTTCAAAGTCGACATCCTGGGGTTCCTTATTTTCATGGGGAAGCTAATGGTGACTAACAATATCCTATTTACACCAACAGAGGGTTGTTACCAATTTTCATCTTCAATTTGGTCGTCACCAACAAACTTTGAAAGACTAGTGGTCACTAGCACATGTTCAGAACTAATTATGTTCGGTACAGTAATTCGGTCGTCACCAACTATTTTTTCAAACCCAGTTGTTACTGATTCTGTTATAAAGCAAACCAATTGTTATTGAAGTCCCTCTGATTCGGTTTTCACCAATTTGGCTAAAAATCTAGTGGTTACTAGTATTGCCCTCTAAAAAACCAATGATCATTGACATTGGAGTTGGTCGTCACCAAAATTCCCTAAAAGTCCAATGATTATTGGCATCACCTTCAAATCCAATTGTTATTGGTACCCCTTGATTCAGTTATTACCAATCTCTATAAGTCTAGTGGTCACTAGCCTTGTTTGGAAAATCTAGTGGTTACTAGCACTATCCAGAACCAATTGTTATTGGTATACCTAGTTCGGTTGTCACCAATTGACCTAAGTCCAATAGTTGTTGGCATCACTTAAAGCAGATCGTTATCCTCTGGTCGTTACCAAACTTTTTATAAAAAAAAAGAGGAACCAATGGTCATTGGTCTCCCTGGACTCGGTCGTCACCAAAATTCCCAGTTAAGTCTAGTGGTTACTAACATTGTCCAGAACCAATTGTTATTGGTATATCCTGATTTGGTCATCACCAGTCTCCTCTAAGACCAGTGGTTACTTGCATTGCTTGAAAACTAATCGTTATTAGTACCGAAAGTTGATTGTTACCAACTTCCCCAGCCAGGGTCCTGTTGTTTTGACAACATCGCTTGGAATTCCCCAATTGTAATTAGAACTTCGATTTGATCGTCACCATATCCCCAGGAAGTCTAAGGATATTTAACACTTCTTGGAAACTGTTATTGTTTTGGTCGTCACCATATCCCCAGTAAGTCTAGTGGAAACTAGCACTCTTTGAAGCTATTTGTTATTCTGGTCGTCACCAGTCTCCCTGAAACTTTTGATTTTTCCAGTCGAGTCTCAGAGAACTAGTGGATACTAGTTTGCCCGACACGCCCGGTATTTGTTTCTAACCTTTTCCTGAAGATCCCCTTTGAACTCTTTGTTTATAGGAAATTTTCTCATCTGGTTATCCACAGTGAGAGTCGTGTCTTTGTTCCGTCTTTTCCCCGGTGAAGCTTTGCTTCCCTGGTGATTTTGTTCTCTAGAAAAGTTTGCCCCAGTGGGTTTCTTCCCCAGTGTGGTTTGCATTTCTTTTCTTTCGTTTCCCCAGTGAAGAATTGTCATCTTCCCCGGTGGGCTTTCTCATCTGGTTATCCCCAGTGAGGTTCGTATCTCCTTTCCCCAATGGAGATGTGTCATCCCTGGTGGAATCCAGGTCCCCTGTGTGAAATATTCCTTTGAACAGCATCGTTAGTCATGTTTGAACTATCTTGCTCACTTTGCCTTGAATCTTTCCCTAGTGTGTTGGGTCCCCGTGAGTGGTTACTCGTCGTTTTGCCGTTCTTTTATCTATGCTCGTGTGTCTGCATTTGTCTAGCACTCAAGCATCATAAAGCATCATTTATGCTCATTTGCATTTCAACATTTGTCCTTTTGCATGCCATCGGATCCAAGGGACAAAATTTCTGGCTTACTATATTTAAATACCTTTCACTAAGATTCTATGAGGATTGTCATCTCTCATTGCCATCTAGTGAAGATATTTAAATAGGGGCAACTTTTGCACCCTAAATTTTGACACCTTAGATCCTCATCATCATTTTAGGATCATATTCATTTGATTAACTAACCTAACCCCTTTCAAGTTTATCTTTGACAAGATGCAGATGAATCAGGGTTCCATACCGTCAAAACCGAAACTTCGAGGGTTTGATCAATTAATGTTTTAGATTGATCCAACTTCAAACAAGATCAAGGATGATACATTGGACCAAGAATGAGTGCAATTTGAGGCGGTCACCCGGGGTTCGAGAACAGTGCAATTTGAGACACCCGATTAGGGTTTTTGACTAGAAAAAGTCAACTGTAGTTTGACTTTTGATTCAAAGAGTATTTCAATGACGGGATCAAGGTCCATTAAGCTCCTATGGCTTAGTAAAGTCCGTCCCAAGAGTTTCAAGTCCTTAGGATGTCCGGATCACCAACGGGCGACTCGGTAGACATCAGTCGATCAAAAAGTTGACCAAAAAGTCAACTCTCCAACAATAAGGAAATTGACTTCAAGGTGTGAATGAAAAATGTTCCTTATATCATATTACACCTCCCCATAAAATTTCATGACCATTGGATCAAGGGTTAGGAAGTAATTGCAAAAATCGGGAATTAGGGTTTCGAAAGGGGCAAAACCATAACTCCTCAACCACACATCCAATTGAAGTGGTTCTAAGCTTGTTTGAAAGTTCTTGACAAACTCTACAAAAGTACCACAGTAGTCCATATTCAGAAAATGCATGGAATGGGAGTTATAGCAAAAATCATTTTTCATAGGTAAAGGACTTAGTGAAAATTGACAAATTCTAGCCATACAAACCACTTTTTTCAGAACTTTGAAGGGTTTTTCAACCTAGCTCCATCAAGAATTTGGAAATTCAAAAAACATGAAAGTTGTAGAGCTACATGAGGGATTTCTAAAAAGTACAAGAACTCCCCAAGGAGATTTATGAGCTAGGAGTTATGATGCCTTGAAGTTGGGTCTGTCACACTAAAAATCCACTTGGCCCAACTTCTCAAAATCCGAATTTTTCATCTCTAACCACTCTCCACCCTTGGATCATGCTACCAACTTATAAAGAGTGACTTGGATGAAGAGAAAACCAGAAAAAGAGATTGGGATGAGGAGGGAAGCAAGTTGTAGCCACTTGTCATTATTTTATTCATTTTTGTGGAAGAGAGAGAAACTTTTCCCTTCCACATGTGGCAGCTGCAGTCCTACCATGATAGACCCTCTCCAATCACCGCATTCCATCTCTCACACTGTCATTGGCTTGCCTAGAGCCTTGGAATTGATTTGAATCAAGGCTGTCCCAAAGATTTGGAAGGATTTTCTTCCAAAGCTTTCCCTCCCAAAATGGTAAAGTTCAAGGTTTGCTCTCACTCCTCTTGCACTATAAATAGAGACCTTGTCTTCATCTTCAAGAAACCAGAGCCTTCTCTAGAAACTAAGAGTGACATTCTCTCAATCTTTCCTCTCTTCCTCTAGAGTTCCAAAGTTCAAAAAAACCTTCCATTTCACTAGAAAAACTGTCTTGAGCAAAACTCTGCTCAAGACCAGTTCCACAACTTCCAAGCCACTAATCAGCATCCACACAAATCATATATACCATATAGAAGGTGTCCATACCTTCAAACCACTCAAAAAAACTCATTTCTACAAAAGTCAATTGTCACACCATGGAAGTTTGACCATAAGCCTCAAGACTTGCCAAAACTTGATCCAAGCTGTTTCTTGATGATCCAACACTCCACACACCTCCCATACACCATATCACAACTGTTTGAGGTCTCACAAATCAACTGAAAACAATACAACTTCAACTGACTTGGAGTTTGGCTTTGTTGCTTCAAGAGGAAGCAATCCCCATATCACTACAAAAGAAGGAAGCACCTCTGGTTTTCTTGGTATTTTTTTTGCTGGCTTAGAGATCATCTACAAGAGGTAAGTTTCCCTCAACCTAGCTCATACCAATGCCATGCCAAAATATGTTTGTCATCAAAACGGATACATAGCTGATTTTGTTTGTTTCACATGTTGGATCTCTTGCATAGTTGGTCTGAACTTATCTTGACACTTTAGACATGACCTATACCATATAGCATGTGTGTTCATGTGTTTGTTTGATTGAAAATTTCTACTTGTAATGAAAATGCCCTGCTACTGCATTGTGAACCAATCTTGGGCAGCATCATGACCATTTGTGTGTAAACTGGTTTGTCAACTGGTTTTTGAGTTTGGAATCATTTATTGTCACATATTGAGTGTGTATGAATGTTTAGCTTAGCTTTTTTATGCCTCATAATGATTTTGAGTTTGTTCATGCTTGTTTAATCACCAAATGCCAACTTTAATGCCAAATTCTGCCACATCCAATTTGAACCTTGCCAATTGCTTGAACACACTCAAACCTATATGTGAATGATGTGTATATGATTGTATTGCTCAATTCTTGCTCACATTATGATTCAACTTGCCCACTGCACTCTCACAAGCTCATTTGAGCAGTTCACATGTCAATTTACTTATTGCTTTACTTGGCACCAAATTGATCACTTAGACTCATTTTAATACACATTTGTAACATGTATGAGTGACTGGTTTGGATTGATTTGAGTTGTAACTCAGAATTGCAGTTTTCACACTTCAATACATCACTTTTGCACCACACATTATGAACTAAGTAGAAGTTAAGGTTTTATAAAAAGCTGTTGTTTTTTTCTTTCTCTACATCTGCTGTCTATATGTTTGTTTTGTATTGTTTCTGTTGTGATGATTCAATATAGTTGGAACAAGTATTAATGATCATCATGTGTCTTGATGTTTGAGTGTTGACTTTTATGCTACATCAAAGTTTGAGTTTCTTTTAACTAGCTGGTAGTAGTTTTTGATGTTTGACATGGTGTTAACTGTGGCTATCATTGTTCTTTGAATGTTGGAATCATGTGGAGACTGTCAAGAGCCTGTTTTAAGATTCTAAGAAAAAACTTTTCAAACTTTGCCTCCTACCAGTTCCAGCTTTCTCATGATAGGAATCTGTTTTAGTGTTGTGTTTGCATCCTATTGAGGTGTGATGTTTGTTTTTCTTAAACAGAATCTCTCCAATCATGCTGTCATGTTGAGAGTTTAGGTTGGCTTTATTTTTGATTTCAAACTTTGTCATTTGATTGTTGATTTGGTAGTTGGTATATAAGGGTCCATTGCATGATGTTTGGTTTGGTAATAGCCAGTTTGTCCCTATCATTTGTAGATTGATTGTTGTCCATCAAAACTCAATACATGATTGTATCTGTTATGTGCCTTTAGGCAATTGCTTGAGTCATATGTCTTCTTTTACTTTGAACCCTTTTTGAGCTTGTTGCTGTTATGAATTGGCTGGAGCTATGATTGGAATTCATGGATTGGAATACCAAGAGCTCAATTGGTGGCTGCTGCCTAGACCAATGGAAGTTTGATGAACATGGTTGTTATCCAATCTATACATGATCTGCTGTTCATTGCCTATTTTGAAATGAATTAAACTCTGTTGCCTTTGAATCTCAAACATTGCAATCATGTGTATGATAAGGTTCATGACCTGCTGTATAAAAATGTGTGCATTGTGATACCATTCCTATTTTGTTTCAAACTGTCTTGAATTTAATCATCTTTCTGTCCAACTTATGCTGACTTACCATATGTTGCTTGCATTACAACTGCTGGTCTCATTGCTGCATTGTACTTAAAAAGAACAAACTGTTGATGAACATTTTTTGGATATACTGTCAATTGGTGCTTTAAGGATTGTTAACTTTGTTATCTTCAAAAAATTATGTTTTGTAAAGTTGCTAAATTGCATGTGAAAATGATTCATGTGGCTGTTGCCACAGACCCTGATAAACAAGCCTGTTTCCACACACTGTAAGGGTATATTAGTCTTGTTTGTTAACTGACCTGAAGGCTCATGCATGAGGATCTTTATCCTAAGATTGTAAGTTTGCATCTATGAACAAGTTGGGCTATTGGTTGGTCAGTGGTAGGCATTGTCATGTTAAGGTCTACTTATATTGTCTAATGACTGTTTTTTTTTAGGTTTGGATTTGTTGGCATAGCATACTTGATTGTTGACAGGTTTGATAATTGAATTTTGATCATGCTGTGTTCAGTTTGTCTAGGATTTATTGTGAGTAGATTTGGTCTCTTGTGATTAACTGATGTTTAGTATGGCCATTAATTTACCTTCATGACAGTGGACTTGAGTTGTTCATTATGTACTACTAGGCTTTGGCAAGATTGATATAATTAGCACTGTCATAAGCATGTTTTGAAACTCATGATTGGATCAGTTCCAGTCATCACTCTTAGTATTGAACATATGTGCTGGCTGTTGGTTTTTGTTCATGCTTGTTGGTTCTTGATTATCATCACATCTAGTTCTCCAATTGTTGCAATAAAGTGAAACTTGCATTTAGTGTTAAGTAGATTGGAAACAACACTGTGTTGGATCTGTGCTAGAACATTATGCTATAATCAATGCAACTCAAGTGCTTCTTTTTTGATCAAGGGCTGTTTTGATTAAAACTTTGTTTAGAACTTATTCAGAATCATTTTTGAAAGTTGCTTGTGCTTGGCCCAACCTTAAATTACATCAGCTGCATACCATGTCCATCAATGTGCATCTCAAAGTAATATAATGCATAAACCCTCGATTTTTGTTATATGAACCTAATTTCAAAATTTGGTTGTTACCATCTTAACCCTCATCAAAAATTAATCAGTTTCAACTAAAATTTTGCATGATTTCATTAAGTCTTGGTTGAGATAGGGATCAAAACGTATTTCAGTTTGGACCTAGTTCTTGGTCTTCTTGTTTGCCCAGATTTCTTAAGAAAAACACGCCTTATGTATTTTTAGGGGTGGCTTTGTACTTGGATGTACAGCCACCCCAGTGGTAACCAACTTACTCTTAAGCACGCCTTTCGCTAGCATGTCATGGGTTCGATCCGGGTGGAGGTCGAACCCATTTTTTTTATTTTTTCAGAATTCATGAGTTTAATCATTTTCTTTGTTCTCTTCCATTTCTATCCAACGCGCGCGCAGTGCCCCAGTGGTTATTATGTGAGTTTGTGAACACAAGGGCCTGGGTTCAAATCCCAGCTTGGCCCTTTCCTTTTATTTTATTTATTATTTGTTTCATTAAACAAACTCAATTTGCGATTGTCATAATTCATTCATCGTTCCTTATTTTTAAGCCGTTCTTTTTGCAAATTCTTCATTGTAATGTCTAGTCTTATTTAATATATTGAAATCTCTTGATTAATTATTTTTACCATGCTTTTGCTTGCTTGTTAGTAGATTCATCCGTGGCTTGTTATCTTATTTTCTTATACCATGATTACTCTATCTTGTGAGACTTGTGAGTATTTCATTTCTTTGTGTTTGTTAACATATTGATATGTTATCTCTTGTTGGTTAATGTCATAACTTTTTGTTCTCTTCCCATAGTCCTTAAGCTTAACCGTTGTGATCATTGCTTGCGTATTTGATTGTCATCAATGCCTAAATGTTGTTATCTTTGATTTACTTTGAGTTTATAACATGGTCCTTTTAAGTTGTGACTTATTTGTATGATTGTTGCTCAAATCTTTGTTAAGATGATTGACTAGTGGTTGTAACCTTTGATATTACTTAAAGTACATGCCCATTGTAATTTACATGTTTACTTGTTTTAATCTTGTCTCATTTTTTCCTCCTAAATTATGAGGTTAAACTAATTTATTTGTGTTTGATTGTCATCTATACACTTTGTTGTCACATTTGGTCCACTTTAAGTTTATAGCATGTTTGTTTTCAAATTGTTATTTGTTCATATGGTTGCCACCTTTATCATGTCCTCAATCTTTGTCAAGATTTTTGCTTTCCATTTTTTTAAGACATGCCTTCATTTGTCAAGATATGCCCATTGTAATATGCTTGTATACTTTGGTTGTAACCATTCATCTCACTTGAAATACTTGCTCATTGTAAGGTGCTTGCTCATCCTTGATTGTAATCATGTCTACTATTTTCATCATGTTTGAATGTTTACTTATTTGTTAAGTTTATTATTCCCTAAGTGATGGAACTCATTAGTTCTCATCCAAGTTGCCTCCCCTCTCTCCTTCCAAAGAAAAGTCTTTCCATTGACCCTTGTGTCATTGGATAGCTCATTTACCCCTCTTGACTTTGTGAAGTCATCCTAACCCTAGCTTAGTTAAGTTAGAACATTATAAACCATTAGACTTGGCTTTAAGTCTAGAAAACCCACCCCATACTAGGAGTGCTCTTCAATTAGAACCCTAGGATAGAGTTTGTAAACTCTATGTAAGAATCATAGTAATGATTACTTACTTCCCTCTTGAGTGTT
This sequence comes from Lathyrus sativus, assembly GCA_963859935.3. Lineage (NCBI taxonomy): Eukaryota > Viridiplantae > Streptophyta > Magnoliopsida > Fabales > Fabaceae > Lathyrus > Lathyrus sativus. The sequence goes on from OZ012741.1 coordinate 58,630,276, forward strand.
ATAACATAGATCTAGAGAGTTTTGTTAAACTCTATACAAAACATTGTTATGTTTGCTACCTTTGAACCTTGATCATAATAAGTGTTCTCAACCCTAGTGAGGTGAACTACGATTGCTCTGATTCTATCCTAGTTAGGATACGTAGGCAGAAGACGCGACGTCTTGCGAGCAAACGTAGAGACTATCTTTAGGTTTTAACCTACACCTTTTACCCAATCCAAACATAGCAAACATTTACCAACTTAGCATGCAAATAAACAAAAGGTTCCTGTAGAGTACTATAGATGTTTAGGATGTGAAATACCTACCCCTATGCATAATCAACCCCCGATCCCCGAATCTCTTAGCGTTGTTGTTACATCGCGCAAAAGGTTCTTTCTTTCTTTAGACCTTTCCTTTGGATAAATTAAAGTCCGGTTGTGAATTTAAGAATTAAGATTCAAGTTAATCAATAGCTTGGTATCACAATTCTCACCGCAACACCTACAAGAACAACAAGTATAGACATTCATTATTGGAGAAGGTTGGTGTTATCTCAACTGAGAAGACATATTCTATTGAGTTTGTATTTATTGAGTGTGAAAAAGAAGACAAATTTACTTGGGCCTTAGAGGTATGTCGGACACTGTTGAAAGACCAAGTTGAGATGTCTAAAGCGATTGTTACTGATCGCGACACCGTATTGATGAATTCGGTTGCAAAGATATTTTCTTATTTTAATGCATTACTTTGTAGATATCACATAACAAAGAGTGTGAGAAGTCAGGTATAACCCACAGTAAGGACAAAACAAATAGAGTCTGAAGATGGAAAAATGGTGAAGGCAGATGTGATTGTGGAAAACAAATAATGGATGCATGTAATCATATAATAAATTCTTCCACAAAGAACTATATGCCGATTCCGTTATGCATTTCAAGAAAGTGTGAGAAAAGTATCCAGATTTGTTAAAATATGTTGAAAGCACAATTTTTGACCAGGTGAAGGAGAAGATAGTTTATGCATGGACTGATAATGTTAGACACCTTAGAAATTCAAAAACTACAGAGTTGAGTCTGTCCATGCTACTTTAAAAAATTGGTTGGCAAATAGTAAGGGCGATTTGTGTAGAGACTAGGACTCCGTGAACCACATAATCCAAAACTAGCATAATGAGATACAAACAACATTTGGTCGGAGCATCACAATTTTGAAACACAGATTTAAAGACAATACTTTATATTCTCAGCTGGTCAATAACATTTCTCGGGCAGATTTGAACTATATTTTTCACGAGGCTAAACGAGCTGATAAGGTAGACTCCAATAACGCAAAGTATGAATGCACAATTGTGAAAACATATGGTCTCCCATGTGTTTGTGTTATTGCTAAAAAGGTGAAACATAGTGGCCCAATAAGAATGAACGAGGTTTGCACTCATTGGAAGAAACTTAGGTTGATGATGATAGATGCATGAATGAAGGTAAATCAAATATCTCTATTTTGACCGAATGGTAAGTGATACAAGAGAGATTTTTGAAAGCCTGATGACAACATGAACTCCACATCAAAGAACAATTATGAAACCGCCGACATGAAATTGCCCTCTCAACCTGTAAAAACAAAAGGCGCTCCGAAGAAAATGAAGCCTACATCGAATGAAAATTCGACTACACGGTCTCCTTCATATTTGAACATGTTGACAAAGTTTTTCCCGACTCACCAACTCCCAAAATATCAAAAAAATATTGTCAAAGGAGCTCACATTAGCAAACCACCTCTGATGCCGTCTCCATAAAAATTCCATTCATCGACGAGATGCCAGTTTTTATGCACAAATATATCGAGCGGATCGGCATTTTTATGGGGGACGATAATTGCGGTTACCGAGCCGTTTCAACTTTACTTGTAAAGAAGAAGATAGTCATACACTTGTTCATCGTCAACTTATCCAAGAGTTGAAGATGCATAAAGAACCATACACATGTTGGCGAAAAGAAAGAAAAATTCAACAAAGATTATGAGTCTCTTGTTCCTTGGCATTATCGGTCTGGCACCAGAGGCAAAATAGATGCACTTCCCTGAAATGGGTCACTTAATAGCATGTGTGTATGATAAAGTGTGTGTTGATCCGGCATGCTACGGTTTTTTAGAAACCTTTTTCCCACTACGCATCGCCCCACCTCAAAATCCAAATGATCGTATCATGTGTATAGGGTGACTTTCAAATCAAGTCATTTTGTTCAAGTTT
>OZ012741.1:58633005-58656898 GCA_963859935.3 Lathyrus sativus
AGTTTCATGTTGGCCAAGGATCCAATTGAAGCTTGCATTTTGACTTATCTTGCTTGGAAATTTGACCTAAACTAGGGGATTTTACATAGAAACCCTAATTTAGAAACTCCTCTTCTCCTTGATTCCTCTTGATTTCTTCTTAGCATGACAACATATCCTTATTCTCCATGTCAAATGATGAACCCCACATCTCCTCAATAGCCCTTAATGCCTTTGAATCAATCAATTGACCTAGGGTTGACCTAGGGTTGACCCAGATGAAACCCTAGTTGACTGTTTTCAACTGCAATTCTTGTGACTACACCAATGACTTGTCTCCTTCTCCAAATGACTTTCTAAGTCCTCCAAGATGTCTAGATACTCTCCATGCCTTCCATTCACAGCTCACAACCCCCTTGTTGACCCTCAGATACCCTCAGATAGGAGATAGACTCAAGGCTTGATCTGCTGAACTCTCTGCTCTCAAATTCTTTTCTGATGATTTGAATGAGATGGAATTAGGATAATAACCTCTTGATAGGCCTCTAGAGATGAGAATAATGATTGGTCCCCTGTTGAATGACTTGCCATGCTATGCTATGCAGATGGTTAGTCTATATACATGACTCTATATGCAAATGCTAATGATATTGAAACATAAACCAAGTGAATAAGGTTAAGCAAATTTTAGGGTGCAACAAGGAGCACCTAACTTAGAAGGAAACGTGTCTCATATTTTGGCTATCTAACTTTCTTTTCGTGATTTTTCATCTTTTTGGAGATCATACACTTATTTGCATTGGTCGCTCGCTTAGAAGTGTTTTAGGATGGTGCTGACTGCTAGTATAAACTACTTGGGCTGAGTTTGCGTAGACACTTGAGACTTTGGTACACGTAGGTAGTGAAACCGACTCGCATAAACCGGAGATCTAGGGTGTCAGGATGGTACTGGTTTTGTTAGAATTGTCGTCTCCTCGGAGTTTCGAAACTTGGTTTGAACTCAGGTGCATTCTCGTGATGCTTTTGCTTTTGAGGAACGAACGAAAAAATTTGTTGTTTACGTCGAATAACGTGGGGATGTTTGCGTAACGGAAAAAGGATATATAAACGAGCTTTATTTGCTAAAAATAGAAAATGTTTGAATAGAAATTACGAAATTCAAAGTACAATGGAATGGGAAATAAACGCTCTGCTCCCACACTATCTCAATCAGTATCCCCACTGATTTGAAAGAATGCGAGAGGGAGATACAACAGAAATGAAAGTACAAATAAACTGAAAATATAGTAAACAGATAAGGAAAATGATAACTAATCACGTCCTCTGCCTCGGTCACGTCCGTGCTCTCGTCCTTTGGCTCTGACCTGGGCAACTCGGTCCTCAAAACTCATAGCTCCGGTGTGGTAGACATAGTCACGGAGGCCTTCGACCTGCAGGGTCAGATTCGCCAAGTTCTCAGTAATGGTTTCTCTGTCGGTTTGTAGTTGTTGCATTTGGGTCCGATGCCAAGCTTCGAACTGCTCTGCTCGCTGATTCTGCTGCTGCATCATAGCGAGTATCTGGGCCTGCTGGTCGAGAGAGCGGCGGAGGTCCTCTTCTGAGTAGTCGGGCACTGGACGATGGCGGCGGCGGCGGCGGGAGGATGTACCTTCGGAAGGAAAAGGTTGTGATGCCTCCGGTTGCTCCGGCCTGTCCAACTCAGCTTGGATTTCATCGTCAGAACCTTGGGTGTGGTCCTGAGTTGGAGCAGCGGCAGCAAGAGGGGCAGTGAGGTCAAATAACCAGTTGGTACGATCCTCTGGGTGTGTCCGGGTGCGTGATGGAAGGATTATGCTTCGGACGGTTTTGCCACGCACTACCGGGTGGTACTTGCCATCGGCTCTGGAGCGGATAAGGTGAGAGGCTCTGCAGTGGTCGGTGTCAAGGAACACCGAGGGAATGGCGTGGAGGTGCTGGAGGCGGTCGCCTAGGTTCAGCCTAAGTGCAATGGCAGTGACGATCCCGCCAAAGTAAAATGGCTTGGTGCCACGGTTACAGTTGGCCTGAATGTGGGCCAGGAGGAACAGAGCGGCGTTGATAGGCTCGTTGTTGAAGATGCAGTGGAGGAAGAAGAGCTCTTTCGAGTTCACCTTATGGTTGCTGTCCCTGGCGAAGATTGTGTTGCTCAATGCTCGGTGGAAGTACCGGATGGTCGGGTTATGGATATGCTTTGCGTGCAGAGAGTCCCAACCATCGGCATTGATGTCGGTCAACTGGTACCAGAGCGCGAAGGCTTCGTGCTGGAACTGATCGGTGAGGCGGCGGTGAGCATTGTCGCCTCGAGGGAGTTGTAAGATGGCGGCAATCTGGTTCTGGTTCACTTGATAGTTTGTGCCGAACATCCGGAAGCATGCGGCACCGGAGTGTTGGCTGAGGTCGCCGCTGGAAGTGACATAGGTAAACGAACTCAGGAACTCAAGAGTGAGTTGTTCGTACGTCGGCAATGGATTAGTGCATAGGTTCCAGATGCCGGCTCTTTGAAGCATCCAAGTGACGCCTTCAAGGAGTCCGAGCTCCGTGAGCGATGGAATGTGTGGATAATGAGTCGGCTGGAGCGACCGTTGATGGAATGTGATGTAGTTGGCCCGCTGTCTCTCGCCAGAGTCACCATCGCTGAACACAATGTTGCTGATGTCTGAGGTTTCGGTATTTCTCGCCATTGTTGGAAGATTGAGACGGTTCTGAGGATTAAGGTGGTTCTGCGAAGTGGGAGAAAAGTGACAGAAGTGTGGTAGGAAGTTGAGATGGGAGTTGAAATACATGGTGCAATGTGGGGAAAACGAAAAATTGGAGTGGGGTGGGAGTCCTGATGATTGGAAGTTGAAAGGAGGTGAGTGGGAGAGAAAACGCAACCCCTATTATATCAGATATCAGTTTTGGGTTCGTGACGGTCGTCACGTATATGTGACGGTCGTCACCCGCGTGACGCTCGTCAGGATCCTATGACGGTTGTCACAGCAGCAAAATCTGTAGAACGCAGAATTTTGCTCTGAGGGTGTTCTTGCAGTGACGTTTAGGCCTATTAATGATATAGCAATGCATTATAGTGGCCAATAAACAAAGAAACAACGTAAAAACAGAATAAATAGATAAAGACTATAATTGAAATAAAGAAATTAGAATGATTATAATGTAATACATGAAGAAATTAACAATGCGAAAATCCAAATGATTAAACTAAACTAAACTAAACTAAAACTAGTATCTAGTCTTTTCGTGCCTTCAACTCATCGAACTTCCGTGCGTAGTAGTCGAGCTGGTCACAGACTAAGTCCATGAAGACTACCAGTTCGCTGTGTATGCCTGCGATGTCGTCTTTGACGGTAGTCAGAGCTGCATCAACATTGTCCAACCGGAGTAGAACAATATCCATTTTGTTAGTGGTCTCCTCAGGAATAGGCTCAGGATAGGTGTTGTAATGCGGAGGAGTCGTAGGGTCTACTTCAGCTTCTGATACAGCATCTTCATAATACATATAGTCGTGTGCCTCAGAGATGTGGTCACTGTCGTACATATAGTTCTGTGGTGTTGACTGAGGTGAAGGAGGTCCCATAGGCTCATCTAATTCATAAAGCCAGTTGTCCTTGTTGTGGATACTTGTCATCTGATGATTAGGCAGTGTGAATAGCTGGACAGGTTTTTCGTTGATGAGGTACTCATAAGGTCCAGGTCCCATAGTTCCTAAAATGCGCCTGTTAAAGCAGAATTGTATGTTCATGGGTCGGATGGTGCCAAAACGAGTGCTTGCATTTAAGTAGAATCTAAGGCCGAGCTCATGGGCAATCATTGTCACGAGACCTCCTATAAGAATAGGTGATTCTAGGTCCTGAGTGAGGCGTCTGAAAGATCTCATCATGAAAGGCACTGCATTTACTGTACGTCCCTGAGAAGCACAGAACATGATGAATAACTCCTCTTTAGATACTGTGGTAATATTTTCTTCTTTCCCGAAAAGGGTGTGAGCTAGTATCTTATGGAAGTATCTGAAAGCTGGGTTATAAATATCATCATTATACATTCTGTCTGGTTCAGGGTGATAGTCGCCTGTGATTCTATCCCAGAATTGGTCGAGTTCAAAATCAATATCGTCATCTTCTGCACTGATGAACACATGCGGTCCGCTAGGAAATCCTAGGAGGTTAGCTAGTGACATCCGGCTATGGGTTTGGTCCATTCCAAACATTCAAAAGGTAATCAGCTCTGTGTTGGATCCAAAACTATAGTTGGGTAGGTATCTGAAGGAACTAAGGAATTCATAGGTGAGGTCCTTATAGGTAGCAAAACGTGTTTTCAAAGCAGTGTTCTCCCAACCCAGTTGATTGAACAGGTATTGAATGCTATCCGTGATTCCTAGTTTATCTATGGTAGACTTATCATAATACAGCATTAAGGCAATTTCTCTTTCAGTTAGTGCTGCAAATCTTGCCTTTTGAGCTAGTCCTCGAAAATGAACCTTTGTGAAGTCGTACTCGGCCATACTCACAGGTAAGTCGGAGAAAACAGGAGGAATATTTTGAAGACTTTTGAAATCCTGAAAAGTTTAAAACAGAAGTTTGAAGTCAGGATTTTTAAAAACAAAAAGCGGTAAAAAAAAAAGACCAAAGGAGAAAAATAAAATAAAAATAAAAATATGAAAACAAACGAAAGTAGAAGGTAGTAGTAATTTTAAGTTTAGAATTTTTGTTATAGTTTCAAAGTAAAATTTTAAATAAATAAAAAAATGAAATACAGTAACAAGGAAAATTGCGGGAAAAGTTGGGTTGCCTCCTAGTAAGCGTTGTTTTTAACGTCTAAAGCCTGACGATAGCTTGGTGACAAGCTATTCGGGTGTTTGAGCTGGAAACTCAAGCAATGCTATACTGCAGACTTGAGGGCTATTTTCGTTCTTATTATAATGTTTTAGACGTTGCCCGTTTACGATAAACGGTGCATTCGTCTTATCGGTAATTTCAACAGTTCCACTCTGAAGTACTTTAGTCACTTCATAAGGTCCAGACCACCTAGATTTTAGTTTACCTGGGAAGAGTTTTAATCTTGAATTAAATAGCAATACGATGTCTCCCACACTGAATTGTTTCTTGACTGAACGTTTATCATGCCACTTTTTAGTTCGTTCTTTGTAGATACGGGCATTTTCGTAAGCGTCTAATCGAAGTTCTTCCAATTCGTGTAAGTTCAAGATTCGTTTTTCTCCCGCCTCGGTGTAGTTGAAATTGAGTGTCTTAATGGCCCAGAAGGCCTTATGCTCTAATTCTACAGGGAGATGGCAGGATTTACCGTAAACTAATTTGTAGGGTGTAGTACCTATTAGTGTCTTAAAGGCGGTCCTATAAGCCCATAAAGCTTCATGTAGCTTTGATGACCAATCTTTCCTTGAGGTAGCGACAGTCTTTTCCAATATCTGTTTTATTTCCCTGTTCGAGACCTCTACTTGTCCGCTAGTTTGCGGATGATAAGGTGTAGCTACTCGGTGTCGGACTCCATATTTAGAGAGAAGTTTATCAAATATTCGCGATATGAAGTGAGATCCGCCGTCACTAATGACGAGTATGGGTACACCGAATCTAGGAAAGATTGTGTTTTTGAAGAGTTTGATTACGACCCGTGCGTCGTTTGTTGGAGCAGCAATGGCTTCTATCCATTTAGACACATAGTCTACATCGACGAGTATGTAGTTATTACCAAAAGAAGGTGGGAATGGTCCCATGAAATCTATTCCCCATACGTCAAAGATTTCTACCTCTAAGATTCCTTTCTGAGGCATTTCATCGCGTCGTGAGATGTTGCCAGTTCGTTGGCATCGATCACATTTTAGCACAGCGATGTGGACGTCTTTCCAGAGTTTGGGCCAGAATAAGCCGGCTTGGAGAATCTTAGCGCACGTCTTGGATGTACTAGCATGACCACCATATGGTGCTGAATGGCATTGGGAAATGATATTTTCTATTTCTTCCTCTGGGACACAGCGACGGTATATGTTGTCGGCCCCTCTCTTGAAGAGTAGAGGTTCGTCCCAATAATTGTGTTTCAGATCGTGAAAGAATTTCTTCTTTTGCTGATAAGTGAGATCCGGTGGAAGCACGCCTGCAGCGAGGTAATTAACGATGTCAGCATACCAAGGTAATGTGACTTGGGCATAGACGGCTTCTACAGCTTTTTCGAATTCTGGATCTTCCGAGATTGATTTGGGTGTGTCACTTTCTAATTTGGCTATCAGACGTTCGTACGGGAAATCGTCATTTATCGGTACTGGTTCATGTTTGATGCCTTCTATTCGGGATAAGTGATCTGCAACAACGTTCTCGGTTCCTTTCTTATCTTTGATTTCTAAGTCAAACTCTTGTAATAACAGGATCCATCTCAATAGTCTTGGTTTGGCATCCTTTTTGCTTATTAGGTACCTTATGGCAGCGTGGTCCGTGTATATGATAATTTTTGCTCCTACTAAGTAAGAACGGAATTTGTCAAGCGCGAATATAACTGCTAGAAGTTCCTTTTCTGTGGTAGCGTAGTTCATTTGGGCAGGATCTAAGGTTCTACTGGCATAGTAGATGGCATGGAGTTTCTTGTCCTTCCTTTGTCCTAGAACTGCGCCTACGGCATAATCACTCGCATCGCACATGATTTCGAACGGTAGTCGCCAATCGGGTGGTTGCATAATTGGTGCGATGATAAGGGCTAATTTTAATGTTTCGAATGCTTTTAGACAGTCTTCGTCGAAGACGAACTCAGCATCTTTCATCAACAGGCCGGTCAAAGGTTTTGTGATTTTTGAAAAATCTTTTATAAATCTTCTGTAGAAACCGGCATGTCCTAGAAAACTCCGTATTTATCGTACGGATTTTGGAGGTTGGAGATCTTTTATAATCTCTATTTTAGCTTTGTCGACCTCAATTCCTTTATTTGATATGACATGTCCTAGAACTATTCCTTGTCGGACCATAAAATGGCATTTTTCCCAATTTAGGACGAGGTTTACTTTTACACATCGTTCTAATACCATTTCTAAGTTTTGTAGGCATCCTTCGAAACTTTATCCACATACCGAGAAATCGTCCATAAATACTTCCATGATGTCGTCTATGAAATCTGCGAAGATTGCCATCATGCATCTTTGGAAGGTTGCTGGAGCATTACAGAGTCCGAACGGCATTCGGCAGTAAGCAAAAGTACCATAAGGACAGGTGAATATAGTCTTTTCTTGGTCATTAGGATGAATGGGAATTTGGAAAAATCCTGAATAGCCATCTAGATAGCAGAAATATGAATGTTTGGCTAATCTTTCCAACATTTGGTCTATGAAGGGTAACGGGAAGTGATCTTTTCGTGTGGCCTTGTTAAGCTTTCTATAATCAATACACATCCTGCTTCCAGTCACGACTTTTTTTGTTATTGATTCGCCTTTTTCGTTTTTAACTACTGTTACTCCTCCTTTCTTGGGTACGACGTGAACTGGGCTAACCCATTCACTATCGGAGATTGGATAGATGATTCCTGCATCTAGAAATTTCTTTACTTCATCTCTGACTACAATGCTTAGGATGGGGTTCAGTCTTCTCTGATGCTCTCTAGAGGTTTTAGAGTCTTCCTCTATTGTAATTCGATGCATACAGATCGAAGGGCTTATACCTTTTAGATCGCTTATGTTATAGCCTAACACGGTGGGGTACTTCTTTAGGACTTCTAATAGCTTTTCGGTTTCTGGTTGTCCTAAATCGGCGTTGACTATCACTGGTCTTTTTAGTTCATCGTCTAGAAATTCATATCTAAGGTTTTTGGGTAGTGTTTTAAGTTCTAAAGATGGGTTCTTCGGACCTGGCATGTGGTTTGGGGTCAGTGCTAAGCTTTCACTTAGGCTGTCGTCTTTATACGGTTTACGCCAATCATCGTCTTCAGAAATATCGGATATTTGAATCTTTATTATTTCTGAATACGTGGTCTCTTCATTTTCAAGTTCTCTTATACATTCGTCAATTTCGTCTACTAAATAGCATGTATCGTCTATGGCTGGTGCTTGTAAGAACTTGGTGAGAATGAACTCTATCTTTTCTTCTCCTACTTCGAATGTTAGCCTTCCTTTCTTCACGTCTATAATCGCTCCGGCTGTAGCTAGGAACAGTCTTCCTAGGATAATTGGGGTAACAATGTCCTCCTTGATGTCCATGATTATGAAGTCGGTTGGGATGTAGAATTGTCCTATGCGTACTGGAACGTTTTCCAGTATTTCGACGGGGTATTTTACTGATCGGTCAGCTAATTGTATGGACATTTTGGTTGGTCTGAGGTCTCCCATATTCAGCTTTTTGCATATAGATAAAGGCATAACACTGATACTGGCTCCTAAATCGCATAGAGCTTTGTCTATCACGAACTTTCCTATGACGCAGGGTATGGAGAAACTACCTAGGTCTTTTAATTTAGGAGGCATGCGGTTTTGAATAATAGCGCTACACTCCGCAGTAAGTGTAACTGTTTCGTTATCCTCGATCTTTCTCTTATTCGACAGGATTTCTTTGAGAAATTTAGCGTATGACGGCATTTGAGTTATCGCTTATGTAAAAGGAATAGTAATATTCAGCTGTTTAAGGAGCTCTACAAATTTCTTAAACCGTCCTGAAGTTTTGGAGTTTATTAATCTTTGGGGATAAGGGATGGGTGGTTTATATGGCGCTGGAGGTGCTTGAGTTTTTTCACTTGCGGTATCCTCCTTCTCGTTGTCTTCCTTCTTCTCTAACTCGAATTCCTTTTCTGCTTGTTCAGTTGGTTTTTGTTGCATGGCTGAGTTTTCGGTCCTTGGATCGATCGGTTCGTCCAATTCTTTTCCACTTCTTAGTATTACAGCATTTGCTTGGCCTTTTGGATTCTGTTCGGGTTGTCCAGGAAATGTGCCAGCGGGTGCGGCAGCAGAGGCTTGTTGTTGAGCCACTTGTGATATCTGTGTTTCTAGCATTTTGTTGTGGGTGGCTAAAGCGTCTACTTTTCCGGTCAACTGTTTAATTTGCTCGCTAGTGTGTATGTTTTGATTTAGGAATTCTTTGTTTGTTTGAGCTTGAGTAGCTATGAATTTTTCCATCATCAACTCGAGGTTTGATTTCCTAGGTGCAGTCTGAGCAGCAGCTGGTTTCTGATATCCTGGCGGAGCAGTAGGCATTTGCAATGCGTTTTCGCTTTTGTAAGAAAAGTTTTGATGATTTCTCCAACCTGGGTTGTAAGTATTTGCGTAGGGATTTCCTTGAGCATAATTTACTTGGTCTGGTGGGATTCCGGCTAGCAATGGGCATTCGGGCGCATTATGAGTGGTGCTTCCGCATAACTCGCAATTTGGAGTTACGGCAGCGACGGTTGCAGTGGGGTTAACGGTCAGACTGTCAATCTTCTGTGCTAGAGCATCTACTTTAGCATTAAACTTTTCAAGGTTGCTGATCTTGTACATCCCACCTTTTGCTGTGGTTTTCTCTGTTAGAGTGCGTTCACCTCCCCATTGGCAGTGGTTCTGAGACATGTTTTCGATTAGTTGATAGGCTTCGTCATATGGCTTATCCATAAGTGCACCGCCCGCGGCAGCGTCTATTGTCAATCTGGTATTGTATAAAAGCCCATTATAAAAGGTATGGATTGTCACCCAGTCTTCTAGACCGTGGTGAGGACATGTTCTCATCATATCTTTGAATTGTTCCCATGCTTCGTAAAGAGATTCAGTATCTTTTTGTCGAAATCCGTTGATTTGAGCTCTAAGCATAGCGGTTTTGCTTGGCGGAAAATATCTCGCTAAGAAGACGTTTTTCAACTGTTCCCACGTCGTAACCGAGTTGGATGGTAAGGATTGTAACCATGTCCACGCTCTATCTCTAAGAGAGAATGAGAAAAGACAAAGTCTTATCGCGTCTGGAGTTACTCCATTTGCTTTCACCGTGTCTGCGTATTGTACAAACTTCGTTAAATGTTCGTTCGGATCCTCAGTTGCGTTTCCTGAGAATTGGTTTTGTTGTACAGCTGACAGCAGTGATGGTTTCAGCTCAAAATCATTTCGGGTAATAGCTGGGGCAGTAATGCTACTCCTAGGCTCCATCTGAGAGGGCGTAGCGTATGCCTTCAGCGGTTTGTTTGGAGGTCCTTCAGCCATGTTTGATTCTTCTTCGGATTTGGGAATGGGAGTGAGAGGATCGGGAATGTTATGTTTGAGTTGGTACTCAATGATTCGGCTTCTTAAATGTAAGAAGCGCTCTAGTTCTACGACTAAAGGTTTCAAGATATCGCCTTGTGGGCGATCACTTGGCATACAATCGACAGCACTAGTAAAGGAAAAATGAAAATAATTAACCTAGTCTATACAGCGTAACAGAAGGTTACACTATTGACTAAACGGGTCCCCGGCAACGGCGCCAAAAACTTGATCGCGACTTTCTATGTCTAATACAACCTAACTGCAAGTGCACAGTCTATCGCGTAGTAATAATAGATATCGATCCCACAGGGACTCGTAATCAAACTAGTGTTCTCGGGAGTTACTATGTTTAGCTAGGTAGATAATGTTTGAGGGAATAAGATTGTCACTAAAGGGAACTAAGAATGTTAATTAAAGTATAATTAATTGAATCGATATGCAGTAATTATGTTCTTCGGGGATTTGACAAGTTACCGGTATACGAACTATTTTTCAGAGTTTATTTAAGCAGAAAATAGTGATCTGAAGACTCTCGCCTCACGATGGTTATTGACGCTAATCATAATTCTAAGGGCCAAATTTACGCTTTCGTGTCCCATTCGGGGTTAAAATTATTTTTTGGAGATCTCTAAGTTCTAATTCATTTTAAAGTGCTTTCACTGTTATTAAAATGAATGACTAGTGTTTACTATCTGGTCTTGCCGCAACTTTCGCTTGTTGGTTCGTACCTTAATTAATTTCCCACTTTCGTGGCAAAACTACTTTTAAATAAATTCTCGCTTTCGCGATGAAGTTTATTTAGTAAATTAATTTTAAACACTCAGACCATAAATGACTTTTGAAAAAGACAATTTTTCAACCGGTTATTATGAAATCCCTTCCGAATTATTATTACATATCGATTACTTTGATTTAGCTAGACATGGATTTGGGAAAAGTAAAACATAAATAAAAACAATAAATAATAGCATGCATCATAATAAAAACTGGAATTACGATTGAAATGAGAAACCTGTAAATATCCCAATTGACCTTTGGGCAGATCCTCCACAAATGTTGGCAGGATTCTGGTCTTTGTGCCAATTGATCGTACAACGGAAATAAGAATTACAGAAGGAATGGAAGGAATGCAGAAAAAGAAAAGAGAAACAAATAAGAATATTAAAAACTGGAAAGGTTGCTCTGAAGATAAATTGGCAGCACTTCGTTGTCTGAATGCGGCCCCCTTTCTGAGTCCCCCTTCTCCCCCTTTTATAGAAATGGAATTCTAACGGTTATAACTTGAAGAAGGTGGACTTTGAGGCAGAATTATCAGGGAGTAGTGGTCCACTATTTGGGACTTGGAACTGCTTCTTTCACGTGCATTTGAAGTGGGGCGTTTTTGCCTGCATGACGGTCGTCACTATGTGTGACGGTCGTCACCCGTGTAACGGTCGTCACCCGTGTGACGGTCGTCACAGCAGCAAAACCAGCATTCTGCGCTTTTCACGATGTTTTCATCCGGTTTTCGTCCATATTTCATCTGAGATTGCTTCTTTTCTTCTTAATGCCTTGTTTAGACGTGATCATCAAATACCTGCAAAACATCAGACAAATAACACGGAAACAACCCGAAATCGGATCGAAAACAGTTAAACTTCAGTTGAATTATGAATCAAAATATATATACGATTTCGTGTTATCAGCTATAGGTGATGATCAAACACATAAAAAGGTGGCTCATGCTCAAAAGAAAGATCTCAAGATGATCTTGCACATTTTGCCTCAAAAAAAGGCAAAGTTAGCAAGATGATCCAATCTGCCCATACCACTTGCTTTCCAAGATTGCCTATAAATAGAGCATTCTCGACATCCAAACTACACCAGATTGAGCTAGAAACCAAGCAAAATCTCCCTCATTGCTCTGATCAAATTGTTCTTGCAACTTGTGAAACTTGCTCCCTTAGACACAAAATCTGTCTTTGCATAAACCTTGCCAAAACCTTATACAACCATCAAACACTTCAAATACATCACATATGATGTATTGAAGTTGTTCAAACACTCACTCTCACCAGAAAACTTCTCACTCAAAAAGTCAACTGTCAATCCCTAAAACTTTGACTTTCTGCACTTTTAGAGCCACAACTATGTCCAGTCCTCTTCCAACATTTTTAACACTTCAAACACCTTCCATATAGGTTGTTTAAACTATCCAAATAATTACCACACTTCTGTAACATATTTTCCTTGCATTTCACTTTGAAGTTCTTGGTGTATTCTTGCAAAAAAGTACCATTCTGTCAAGGCAGCCATTCAGAAGGAGTTTGGATCACTTGAACATCTCATTTGAAGTGTTTTGAGGCTATTTGGATCATCACATCTCAACTGGACTTCTTATTTTGTGTATTGGCTTGAAGAGGCTACAAGAGGTATGTGCTCATACTAGCCATTTTTGAAATGATGTTAGATTCTGATATACATTGATGCTGAACATGTTTAATATGTATTATAGGTCACGTTTGAACCTTAACTTGCCCTCAAACTTGTGTATGCTTAACTGCCCATGTGTTCTTGCTTGTTAGCTTGCTTTAGGCTTCATTTTCATATGAAACTCATGGATTATGTTTAGGCATAGGTGTGTGATGTTTGTAAACATCATTTGCATGTCTTATAGGTTATGTTTAATCATTTGGTTGTTGCTTAAAATATGTATTCATGATTGTCACATTTGTCTTGCTCCAACTTGCCATTTTGGCCCACTATGTTCTATCTGTTGAATGAACTCCTCTCTTGAGGTATGGTGTTTGTAAAAATCCTTTATATGTTCCATATATTGTGTTTAATCATTGGTTTGCTGCTGAAAACTTGTATTTTGGACTGTCATGATGTTCTTGCACATAATATGTTATTTTTGGTATGGCTATCGAATTTTTCATTCAATGCATGATCTTTGAAAACTAACACCATCATTGAGTTCCTTGTTAAAAAATACACAATTTCCTTTTTTGTTTCTCTCAATTTCATTAAGTTTTTGAGCAAGTTATGGTTGCTCTTGCAAATCTGCCTAAAGTTGCTTTGCCTTGACTTGGTTTTTGCCCTAGTTTGCCTCATTTTGGACCCAATTTTAAAAAATGCATAACTTCCTTGATGTTTATCATTTTGATGCCATTCTTTTTGTAACATGCTCCTTGATATGTCTAGTTTCAATGTGTGAAGAAATAATTCAATAGTTGTTATCTTTGAAACACTTTGATTCACTTGAAAGACATGACCTTTTTTTAGGGTTTTTACTTGTTTTCATGAGTTTCCTTGACCTAGTGCTTGATTTTTCTTGCATGATTGATCTTGTATGAATCATTTTTGAATTTTTAACATGTTTATGTGTTTTAAAACATTTGGTTCTTTGCGCTACCATGTTTTTTCTTGCCTTTGTAAGTGTATGAACATGAAAATCATGCCTTGAAACTTTTTGGTTGGTTTGTGATATGCTTCTTGATGTTGTAACCTCCAAAACATGTTCTCTTAACCTCATATTACTTTCGTTTATGTGTCTTGTTAGAACCATAACATGTTTAGGGTTTGATTCTTTCCATTTTAAATGCATGAATATGCATGTATGACTTGGAACTCCTCTATGAATCCTTGTATGCTTCTTGATTTGTAACCTCTTGAACAGGTTCCCTTAATCCTACCCTACTTGGTTATGTGTCTTGTTAGAACTATAACATGCCTAGGATTTATTCTTGCTTTAAAATATACCATGAATCTTGTTCATCTTTCCCCTTGTGAAGTTTGAACCCATGTTTGAACTATGGTCCCTCTTCTTGTTTATCTATTATTGATTGTCATCAATATGTCTTGAAAATGATTGAATGTTGTTACATTTATCTTTATTTGATTCATATGAAAAGTTGTAACTTGTATGAATGAGTTTTGTTTGCCTATCATTAATGAACCTGTTGTTGTCACACATGTTTCATGTTTGCTTTTGTTGGTTGTTACCTTCATAATCTTTGAACTTTGCCAAGATAAGTAATGTCTTGACTTATGCTTGAAATGTTTTGTCTTGTAATAACCTTTATCACCATCCCCTTTTAGATGTTGTAACATATTTGTTCACCTTTGGGTTGTAACAATTTGGTTTGATTTCTTTCACTGTTACATACCTGGTTGTAACCTTGTTCTTTGCTTGATGTTATTACATGCTTGCCCTAAATCTTTCTTGGTTGTTACCATGTTCTTCTATATCTTTATCATGTTTGAATGAATGCTTATGTGTGCTTTAACTTTGTTAAGTTTCCCCAAGTGATGGAACTTGTTAGTTCTCATCCAGTTGCCTTGTTTTTCCCCTATTCCAAAGGAAAGTTTCTCTATTGACTTCACAGTCATAGATAGCTCACTACCCTTCCTCTGGACTTGGTTAAGTCATTAGGTCCTTTAACTTAGTTAAGTTAGAACCTATATCCATTAGACCTTGCTTTAAGTCTAAAGACCTACCCCTTGTTAGGAGTACCCTTCAATTAGAACTTTAAGATAGAGTTTGTTAACTCTATGTAAGAATCATTGTCATGATTACTTACTCCCCTTTTGGATTTTGTCAAAGTCAATCCCTTTGAGCGTTTAACTTAGATCTAGAGAGTTTTGTTTAAACTCTAAACAAAC
Organism: Lathyrus sativus; assembly: GCA_963859935.3. Classification (NCBI taxonomy): domain Eukaryota; kingdom Viridiplantae; phylum Streptophyta; class Magnoliopsida; order Fabales; family Fabaceae; genus Lathyrus; species Lathyrus sativus. Next base: position 58,647,833 of record OZ012741.1, read on the forward strand.
ATTTTTATGTTTGTTCCCCTTGGAGTCTTGGCCATAGTCAAGTATTCCTTAACCCTAGTGAGGAGAACTACGATTGCTTTGGTTCCATCCTAGTAAGGATACGTAGGCATAAGATGCGATATCTTTGCGACCAAAATTAGAACCATCCTTAAGTATTTACCTAGAACTTTATCCTAACCTTGATTCAATAACCCTAACAAATAACTTAGATAAATTAGCATACATACACACAAAAGGTTCATGTAGGGTACTACAGATGCCTAGGATGTGAAATACATACCCTAGCCATAACCAATCCGATCCCCGAATCTTTAACATTGTTGTTACATCGCGCAAAAGGTTTTTTTATTTCTTTAACCTTTTCTTTAGATAAATCAAAGTTCGGTGGTGAACTTCAATGAATTAATATTCAAGTTAGTCAATAGCTTGACATCTGATTCTCACCGCAACACCTATAATTTTATAGCTAGTGTTTCATGCATGCATGCTATGACTTGACAATGCAGGGAAGAATAAAGGCATCGTCCAACCAATGGACGAGCTCTCTCGTGGATGGTCATTCTCGTCCTTTTGTTGGCCGAGTTCCCACATGGCCGAACTTTAAATGGCCGAGCTCACACATGGTCGTGGGGGTGGTCTTTCCTTGGATTCCGGATTTTGGTACATACAAGTTTATATTTATTTGGTTCTTCATTTGCTCATTCCATATTCCAGCTTATTTTAGACATTTTTTACATCTAAATGGCTCAGAGAAATTTAGTAGTAACCATTCACTTTAATGGTACTATTTTCACGGATATTAATGTTGGATTCTCATTTAGTAATAATGATATCTACACATTCAAAATTCAAGTCAATTATGATTTCCTTCATTTCAAAGATCGGATTGAAAAAAAGTCACAACATCGTATTGATGAGATTATTTTATCACCATCCATTAATTAATGGAGACAATGATACAATATTTTATATAATGTCCCCGATTGGAAACAACGAAGACGTGAAATCAATGTTTCAGTGTCACAGTATGTTTACTCAATTACCCACAATTGAGATATATGTTTCTCTACTTGAACATGCTGAAACATATCCAACTTAATTGACACAATCACAATGAACCTTTCATACCCAATGAAGAGGTTGGAGAAGATAGTAAGGATGATTTTGAAAAGGTCCATTTGGAAGATCTTTTTGGTAACAGGGATGATGATGGCAGTTAAGATCTAATCGACACGCCTACCCAGAAAATAAGCGTTGAACCAATTAATTTGTACAACCCACAACTTCACATGCAAAATATCTGCTTGGAAGATGCTCAACCAATATTTGTGTTTGGATGTATCAAACCAACCCATATAGGTGAGGAAATAGATAAGGGGATGGAGTTTGAAAACAAGGAAGCTTGTGTTGTCGCTCTGCAACATTGGCATATAACACATAGTGTTGACTATTCGGTGAAAAAATCTGACAATGTATGATACGTAATCAAATGTAAAAATCCAGAATGCAAGTTCAAATGCAGAGCTTCCTTGAGAAATAAGAACTCAAAATGGAAGATTAGTAAGCTCAGTGGGCCTCACACATGCACTACCACTTCTATGTCACAAGACCATAGAAAGCTCGATTCATAAATGATTAGCCACAACATTAGGTAGCTTGTTAATTACGATGATTCGCTTAAAGTGAAGGTGATCATTGCCCATTTTGTAGAAAAATACAGGTACATAATATCGTACAAGAAAGCATGGATTGCAAAGTGTAAGGTCATAAAGTGACTATATGGAAATTGGGAAACATCTTACAACGACCTACCATAGTGGATATTGGTAATGAAAACCTATCTTCCAGGTACTATTATAGAGTTGCAACCCTTGCCTGCAATTTCAAAATGATGGATCCTAATTAGCTGACAAGAGAATCTTCCATCGTCTCTTTTGGGAGTTTAAACCATGTATACATGGTTTCGCTTATTGTAAGTTTATTGTGCAAGTTAATGGAACATGGTTGTATGGAAAGTATAGAGGAACTCTGTTGATGGTTGTGGCACAGGATGCGAACGACAACATTTTCCCAATAGTTTTTGCATTAGTCGAAGGTGAGATAAAGAATGCTTGGGGCTTCTTTCTTAGGAACCTGAGAATACATGTGACACCGCAGGCTAATTTATGTCTAATCTCATTTAGACATGAATTGATTAAGAGTGGATATAACAATCCTGAAAATGGATGGCAATATTCTCCATCTTCACATGTCTAGTGCATTAGACACATTGAGCAAAACTTTATGCGTGAGATTAAAGACAAGGAACTACGCAAAAAACTTGTTAACATAGGTAACAACATACATTTCAGTTACCGCAAAGACTTTTTCATTTTTATTATGTTTTTTATAACATTTTTATTACATGTTATGCATTGGTGTAGGTTGCATCTAATTACTATTGAGGAGAAATCCGAAGAACAAACATTGAGGCTTTATGCTAGATAGACAACATCCCCAAGGAGAAGTGGGGAATGGCATATGATAGAGGGAAACGTTGGGGACACATGACAACTAACTTAGGAGAAACAATGAACTTGGTACTCAATCTACGTACTATTAGCTGGGATCGCTCTTTGGTGAAAGAGGCCATCAGTGGACAAATTTGTTGGCTTTTGGGCAGGTTTTCACAGATGGTTGCAATAGGGGAATGGCTGAAGAAGTGACTAAAGCTAACACACATAACGTCATGCAATTTGATTGTGAAAGATTCTATTTCATGGTCCACAAAAAAAATCAAAATGATGGTCGACCAACATGTACTTTCAGCGTTGTCCTTAGGAAACGGTGGCGTGATTGTGGGAAATTTCAAGCAATTCACTTACCTTGCTCCCACATCATCACAACATGTTTTAGCATACGTCAGGACTACTCCACTCACATTCTAGACATCTTTAAAATTCTTAATGTATTCAAGGTCTACCGAGAAAGCTTTCTGGAACTACCCCACGAGGAGAACTTGTCACGATATGAAGGATTTACTCTTTACCGCGATGAGTCTTTGAGAAGGAAGAAGAAGAGACGTCCAACCAGTACCCAGATTAGAACCAAAATGGACAACGTTGAAAAAGAAAAGAAAAGGTGTAGGATTTGTCGAGAAATAGGTCATATGCATAGAAAATGTCCAAATACGGCAGAACCCTCTAGACGATTACGCTGCTTTTTTGATATCATCTTTTAATCAAGTATTATGTTATCTTAAGTAATGTATTTTTAGTGTCTATGGAAAAAGCAGTAAGGATTATATTTAATATTAAGGACTTTTGATTAAAAGTATAATCACAACAACTTAAATTCAAAAAGCTTCTTAACAAACCAATCAACAACAACAACCAATACAAGTGGATCTTCGACTCCTTTGTTAACTTCACCACTATGTGCTGAAAACATACACTGAACATCTAAATTATTTTCTATATGATCCAAATAAACATGTACGCACCTTTAGGACTGATTGCATCAGTCAACATTATGTATGGACAACGATACTGTACTTTTCTCACCTTCATACGACGATCACCCAACTGTTAAAAACCCTTGTTGATAGTTGCAATCAGTGTTCTAAAATTCCATTGCGGATCTAGGCAAACACTGATTTTTTTTGTCTTATTCATAGAACACAAGACCCCAAACAGACATTTTTACAAATGAAATTTGGTATGTGAGAAGAATTATGTTTCTCATCAAGCTACTTATAGAAAATAATTACATGTAAATTCGACCATTCATTGGCCGATGGTCTACTAACAGTGACTTCTCTCAACTATTGAATGTCGTGAGTGATTAAAATGATATTTCAATTAAATAAATAGTATAAAATATTTAATAAATTATTTTAACAATTATTTTAAATAATAATTAAAATAAAAAACCAATTAAAATTTTAAAAAACAAAAATACAAAAACATAGTTCAAAAAAATTAAAAATATATTTTTTAAAATTATTTTATTAATAAAATATTGTATTATATTTATAATTTTATTTATTATTAAAATTATTTAAAACATTAAATAAACAAAATTATAAAAAAATATTAAAATATTTTATCTCTAATCTAATTATTGGCCGAACCCATGCATTCAAAAAAAAAATAGTACATGCTCTCTCCCTTCTATTGGCCGAGTCCTTATTAAAATAGGGACATCCTGGGAAAAAAATTCAAGCTGGGACAGAATGAAAAATTAATTTCAAATACGAGACAGAATAGAAAAAAAAAACTCAGATGAATGAACAATTCTCCATCGACTAATCCCACGAAGAAAATAACTATGAAGACTGTCAAATCCTCTCCAAATATCAAATGCTTTTCAAGGTGAAATTGATTGTAAATGGGATAGAGTATCTCTGACCTCTTTAGAAGGTATGTTACATAGTTGTCCAGCATTCGTAGCCTGTCTATCTTCTTACCTTTTTGTTTTTTTTAATTATAATTAAACACTTTCTTAAATATAAATTGAGGAGCTAGTAGATTCTTCCATTCAATAACTTTTGTATATTATTAGTTTCTATGAAGAAATTGAAAAATTGAAGAAACAATTCTTGGACTTTTAGAGCATAAGCCATGATATCTTTGAATTAATACATGATCATGTTAACTTTCTAAATACTTTATAAATTTAATTAAAAAAACACTGAACACTTTCATCAAAAATCCCTTTTTCATTGAAAAACAGAACAACAAAACACTCCCGAGTCTCTTCTAATTGTTGGTGCAAAGATAGAATAAATGATGAAATAGGGAAATATTCTATTAAAGAGAATGACGGCTACAAAACATGATATTTGGTTACAATGATTGTCACCCTATTTATAAGCTAAAACTAGGGTTACTAGAATAAGATAAATACTAAAATACCCTCTAACAAACTTATGGGCTTAAGAAAGTAATATAATAAAATATGAATTATTACTAATACCATCCCTTAATTCATATTCCATCAAAACTTGTAACACCAATTCCATCCCTTAATCTGAGAAATTGATCAGTCTTGATAGCTTTCGTCAGAATATCTGCCAACTGCTTCTGAGTGCTGCAGTGTACAACTTCTAACACTCCACTCTGAACTTGATGTCTCAGAAAATGATACTTGGTCTCAATATGCTTGCTTCTCCCATGCAGCACTGGGTTTCTGGCAAGGTTGATTGCAGACTTGTTGTCAATCATCAACTTCAGAGGTTTGCTTACTTTAATCTTCAGATCCTGCAACAGATTCAGAATCCACACAGCTTGGCATGCAGTAACAGCACCTGCAATGTATTCAGCTTCACAGGTTGGTAACGCCACAACAGGTTGCTTCTTGGAACACCAAGAAATAGGACCTCCCAGAAATTTGAACAAGTACCCAGAGGTACTTTTTCTGTCAACTCTGTCTCCACACCAATCAGAGTCTGAATAACTCAGAAGTTCTGACTCATTATTTCCTCCAGAGGGAAATAACACTCCATACTTCAGAGTTCCTTTGATATACCTCAGAATCCTGACAGCAGCTTGGTAATGGGACCACTTAGGTTTACTCATGAACCTACTAACCATCCCAACAGAGCAGCAAATATCAGGTCTGGTATTGCACAGATACCTCAGAGAACCAACCAACTGTTTGAAGGTTGTAGCGTCCACATCCTTTCCTTCAGAGTCTGAATCCAGTTTCTGATTTGTATCAGAAGGTGTGACAGCCATCTTACAATTCTTCAGATCAAATCTCTTCAGAAGTTCTAATTCATACTTGAGCTGATGCAAAATGATACCTTTCTCAGAATATCTGAACTCCATCCCTAGAAAGTATGTCATTTTGCCTAGATCAGTCATTTCAAATTCATTCATTAGAACCTTCTTGAACTTGGCTATCTCCTGTTCAGAACTTCCAGTCAATAGTATATCATCAACATATAAACATACCAGAGTCATATTATCTTCAGAAGTATGCTGAACATAGACACCGTACTCCATCTCACATTTCTGAAAGCCTTGCTTCTTGAAAAATGAATCAATCTTCTGATTCAAGCTCTGGGTGCTTGTTTCAATCCATATAGAGCTTTGTATAATCTGTACACCATCTCTTCCTGATTCTTTTTCACAAATCCAGGAGGTTGTGACACGTAAACTTCTTCTTCTAATGGACCATTCAGAAATGCAGATTTTACATCTAAATGCATCAGAGGCCAATTCCTGTTAGCAGCTATTGCAATCACCATTCTGATTGTTTCATGTCTTGCTACAGGTGCAAACACTTCAGAATAATCCAGCCCAGGTTTCTGTAGAAATCCTCTGGCTACCAACCTTGCTTTATGTTTGCCAATTGAACCATCTGGCTTTAACTTCTGCTTGAAAACCCATCTAACGCTGATGGCTTTCTTGTCTTTTGGAAGTTCTGTCAGCTTCCAAGTCCTGTTTCTCTCTATAGCATCAAATTCTTCTTTCATGGCCTTTAGCCAGAGCTTCTGCTTAAGAGCTTCCTCTGTACTTATAGGTTCAGAGTCTACTAACATGGCACACTGAATAACTTCTCCTTCAGAGTCTACTTCAGTGTCTTGCAGCATGTCAAATTCTGCATATCTTCTGGGGACGTTTCTGATTCTTTGTGGTCTCTGAACTTGTTCAGAGTCTTGGGCTTCAGATGATTGACCTCCAGAGCTTTGACCATCTTCAGAGTCTGGCATATTTCCAGAGTCTGAATTGCCACCAAGATCTGGATTGCCATCAGAATCTGAATTATCAGAGTCTGGGTCATCAGGGTCACCTTCATCTTCTGAGTCATCTTCAGAGTTTGAATCAATATCAGAGTCAGAGTCAACGTCAGGGTTTACTCCAACTTCAGAAATTCTTAACTCTGGCCTTTCTTCAGAGGTTCTAACATCAGAATCAGATTGAGACTTATCCCAATTCCAAACTTCTGATTCCTTCACAATCACATCTCTGTTGAATTCAATTTTATTGGTTTCTGGACAATAGAGCTTGTAAGCACCAGTACTGTGGTACCCTATCAGAATCATCACTTTGCTTCTATCATCCAGCTTTTGTCTTCTGGCTTCTGGAACATGTTTATAGCAAACAGAACCAAACACCTTTAGATGACTAACACTTTGCTTATCTCCAGTCCACTTCTGTATTGGAACTATTTCCTTCAACTTCTTCGTAGGACATCTGTTGAGTACATACGTTGCAGTGGCAACAGCTTCTCCCCAGAGCTTCTGAGGAAGCTTCTTCTCCTTTAGCATGCTTCTCACCATATCAAGCAGAGTGCGGTTTCTTCTTTCAGCAAGACCATTGTGTTGAGGGGTATAGGGAGCAGTAACCTCATGCTCAATTCCATTCTCCTCACAGAACTTCTGGAACTCTTTGGAGTTATACTCACCTCCACCATCAGTTCTAAGAACCTTCAACTTCTGACCACTCTGATTCTCAGCCTTCATTCTGAACTTCTTGAATTCATCAAACACCTCGTGTTTGAACTTAATAAGGGATACCCATGTCATTCTTGTGAATTCATCAACAAACAGCACAAAGTATTTATTCCCTCCAATTGATGCTACTGGAAATGGACCACACACATCAGAGTGTACAACTCCCAAGGCATGTTTTGCTCTTGGAGCAACTTCTGATGCAAATGGCAATCTTGGTTGTTTTCCTTCCATGCAAACTTTGCATGACTTTTCAGGCTTCTTAATTGCAGGAATTCCATGTACCAATTTCTTTGAATTCAGATGTTGTAAGCTTCTGAAATTCAAATGACCAAATCTTCTGTGCCACAGCTCACTCTCCTTCTCAGTACTTGTTGCACTAAGACACTCTGAGTCTGCAGTTCTGACATTCACCTTGAATGTTCTATTCCTTCCCTGTTCTGACTCCATAATCAACTTCTGATTACAGTCATACAACTTCAGAAGATTGTCCTTCATGGTAACTAAGAAACCTTTCTCAATTAATTGTCCCACACTCATCAGATTGCCTCTGATGCCAGGTACATACCACACATTCTGAATCAATGCTATTTTCCCATTGTTCAGAGTCACTCTGACATTTCCCATACCTTCTGCATTAAGATATTTGTCATTAGCACATCTGATCTTTGTTCTCTTTTCAGAGTCAAAGTCAACCAGCCATTTCTTGTTTCCAGTAAGATGATTTGAACAGCCAGTGTCCATATACCACCAGTCTGTCAGATCCACATTATCAGATTCAGAGGCCATCAACAGCACAAATTCGTCATCAGAGCCTCTGGCTATATTTGCTTCTTCTGATTTCTTCTCCTTGTTTGACCAACAATCTCTAGCAAAATGGCCAAACTTCTTACAACAGTAACATTATATCTTCTTCTTGTCATACTTCTCTTTTCCCTTCTGAGCATTCTTTTGTCTATTAGAGGTTGAGCTTTCTGACTTCTGACCACCATCAGATCTTCTCCTGGCTTCTGACTGCTTCTGATACCTCCTATCAGAAGTTGCTTTCAGAGCCTGCTGCTCTACTTCCCTTTCAGAAGTTCTTTCAGTCAAACGCAACTCTTGCGCTTCTAAACTGCTCTGCAGCTCTTCAATTCTCATGGTACTCAGATCTTTGGAATGTTCTATTGCTACCACAATGTAATCAAATTGAGAGGTAAGGGATCTCAATACCTTCTCCATGATTGTTTCTTCAGAAAGAGTTTCTCCACACGCCTTCATCTCATTAGTGATCAGAAGCACTCTGGAGATGTATTCAGAAACTTTCTCATTATTCTTCATGTTGAGATTCTCATATTGCTTTCTCAAGGACTAAAGCTTCACCTTCTTCACTGATACGCCACCACCATAACATCTAACCAGTGTGTCCCACGCAGCCTTTGCTGTCGTTGAATCTGCAATCTTCTCAAACACATTTACATCAACACATTGATTAATAAAGAATAATGCTTTCTGATCCTTCTTCCTTACTTCCTTCTGCGCATTTTTCTGTTCATCTGTTGCATCTGCTACTACCGGAACATAACCATCAGTGACAAGATCCAGAACATCTTGAGCACCAAACAGTACACGCATTTGGATCATCCAAC
>OZ012741.1:58657398-58683203 GCA_963859935.3 Lathyrus sativus
CTGCTCGTGGTACATGATGCAATTCCACCTTGTCAAAGAAAGGCAACAATCTCCTTGCATAATTCATATATGGTATCAAATTGGGCTGACGTGTCTCCCATTCTCCTTTTATCTGATTCACCGCTAGAGCTGAGTCTCCGTATACATCTAGATGTTTAATTCGCAAATCAATAGCTTCTTCAAGACCCATGATGCAAGCCTCGTATTCAGCCTCATTATTGGTAACGGGAAAAGTCAATCGAGCCGTAAAGGGGATGTGCGACCCTTGAGGAGTAGTAATAATCGCACCTATTCCGCTACCATAGGAATTCACAGCTCCATCAAATATTAACTGCCATTTGGAACCTAATTCTGGTCCTTCGTTCGGCAACGGTTCTTCACAATCTTTCATCTTCAGGTACATGATATCCTCGTCAGGAAAATCAAACCTCATCGATTGGTAGTCCTCAACAGGCTACTCCGCAAGGTACTCTGACAAGACGCTACCTTTAATGGCCTTTTGTGAGACATATTGAATATCATATTCGGTTAACACCATCTTCCATCGGGCAATTCTTTCGGAGAGTGCTTGCTTCTCAAACACGTATTTGATTGGATCCATCTTCGAAATGAGCATGGTTGTATGATTTAGCATGTATTGCCTCAAACGTTTGGCGGCCCAGGCTAGCGCACAACATGTTTTTTTCGAGCATTGAGTATCTGGACTCACAGTCTGTGAACTTCTTACTCAAGTAGTAGATCGCATGCTCTTTACGTCCTGTCTCGTCGTGTTGACCGAGAACACAACCCATACTTTCCTCAAGAACTGTCAAATACATAATCAACGGTCTCCCCACCACTGGGGGTATCAAAACAGGAGGTTCCTGCAAGTATTCTTTTATCTTGTCGAACGCCTTTTGACAATTTTCATTCCAGGCCACAACCTAATCCTTTTTAACAGCTTGAATAATGGCTTGCATGTTGCGGTTAAGTGAGATATGAACCTAGCAATGTAGTTCAACCTCCCTAAAAACCCTCGCACCTCTTTTTCCGTTTTAGGTGTCGGCATTTCCTGTATTGCTTTTATTTTCGCAAGATCAACCTCTATTCCTTTTTCGCTCACAATAGACCCCAGAAGTTTACCCGATCTCACCCCCGAAGGTGCACTTGTTAGGGTTCAGTCTCAGCTGAACTTCCTAAGCCTCTTGAACAATTTCAGCAGGTTAACCAAATGTTCCTCCTCCGTCTGGGATTGGAAATCATATCGTCAACATAAACCTCGATCTCTTTATGCATCATGTCATGAAAGAGAGTCGTCATAGCACGTTGATATGTTGCCCCAGCATTCTTCAATCCGAAGGGCATCACTTTGTAACAAAATGTTCCCCAGGGAGTAATGAAAGTAGTCTTCTCCATGTCTTCTGGCGCTATTTTGATCTGATTGTAGCTCGAGAAGCCATCCATGAAGGAGAATACGGAGAATTGAGCCGTGTTATCAACCAGCACATCGATGTGAGGAAGTGGAAAATCATCTTTCCGGGCTCGCTTTGTTCAGGTCACGGTAGTCTACACACATTCGCATTTTACCGTCTTTCTTTGGCACTGGCACAATATTAGCGACCCATGAGGGATATTTTGTAACAGCTAGGAAACCAAACATCCCACTGTTTTTGAACTTCCTCCTTAATCTTCACAGCCATGTCCAGTCTAGTTCTTCGGAGCTTCTGTTTTAACCGGCGGGCATTCTTCTTTTAATGGCAAACGATGAACAACCATGTCCGTATCCAGCCAGGCATGTCCTCGTACGACCAAGCAAAAATATCACTGTACTCCCTTGAGCATGTCAATCAACCTTTGCTTGACGTCGCTTTGTAGCGCAACCCATATACGGATGTTTTTCTCAACCCCTTCCGACCCTAAATTGATAATCTCAAAGACTTCCTCATGAGGCAGAATGATCCTTTCTTCTTGTTTCAACAACCAGGTCAGCTCTTCTGGTACGTCGCCGTCTTCCACAATCTCTTCCTCAGCCTGAAATACCGGGTGCTCGAAGTCGAAATGAGTCATAGGCGGTTCATAGATGTCATCTGAAATAGTAATCCTGCAAAGGAAAATGGTTAAATGCTTCAAAACACAGACAAAGCAAATAACCACGTTGCCCATTTTATTGTAAAAATAAAAACAGGAAAACAAGGATCACAATATTTGTATTTGAAAAACGCCTTTATTCATGATTAAACAATGTACTGTACATAACCAAAATGGCCCTAAGCAAAATCATTGTGCCCCAAGTAGGGCACAGGATTATTCAACAATTAAAAAAAACAAATCATTACTGTTTAGTTGTCATAGGAACAGTCTCCTGAATAGACCAATTGCAAATCCCTTGTCCTGGCACGCCTGGCTTGACCCACGCGTCCATATCACAGTCGCTATCTCCTTCCTCAGAATCGGAAACAGAATTGATGGTCTCGAAGCTCACTCCACTTGGTGTAATGGTTATTGGCCCTCTGAACTTGGGCGCTACGGAAGAGGATGCTGATGACGAAGGATGATATCCAAGCCCAAACCTGTCGTTCTTTACGGGAATCTCCAACACCTGACCCTAGCCCTTTGTTTCGCCTGCCCGTACTAGAGCCTGAGCCTCTTTATAAGATGACACTGCCACATTTGATATCTTGGGTACTGGAGCTTTGTCTTTAATCTTTAGCCCTTCAAATGCCCTGATAGGGCGTTTCATGAATCTCTCCATCGACTTCCCACGTATCTGAATGAAGACAGATGGCTAACCAGAATATCTTCTTCTCCACAAACAATGACGACACTATCCCCCACATATACTTCAACTTTTGGTGCAACGTGGATGTGACCTGCCCCCAGCAGCATGAATCCACGGGCGTCCAAGAAGACAACTATACGCAGGCTGGATGTCCATTATATAAAATTCAGTTTTGAAAATTTCAGGCCCCACCTGCAATGGTAATGTTATCGATCCGAAGACTGACCTCCTCGTTCCATCGAACGCCCTCACCACTAAGTCAGTGGGTGTGCAAAGAATCCCCCTGATATCCAACTTCATCATGGCTTTCTTCGGAAGCACATTCAAGGAAGACCCTGTATCCACCAACACACGGGACATGACCGTGCCCCTGCATTCAACTGAGACATGCAGCGCCATATTATGCTCTCTCCCCCTCGGGGTCAAATCAAAATCCGTAAATCCCAAACTATGCCCTGCATTAACATGCGCCATCACCCCTTCTAATTGATTAACCGAAACATCTTGGGGTACAAACGACGTGTCTAGGATCTTCAGCAAAGCATTCCGGTGGGCTTCGGAACATAATAGCAGTGACAAGATCGAGATCTTTGATGGCGTTTGCTGGAGGTGCTCCACAATTTTGTAATCACTTTTACGGATGAGCCTCATAAACTCTTCCACATCCTTAATTGATGTTTCCTTTTCCTTTGTCTGTGAGGGGCCACTCTCGTCTACCTTGGCTTTCCCCTTTGTCAATCTTTCTGCCTCTACCTCAGGCGATGTGAAGATTCTCCCACTTCTGGTCATACCTCCTGTTCCGACAACATTGTCTACAACCTCAGCTGGTTGTTTACTTACTTCAATTTTTCTCACCGTCGCAATAAACCTCCAACCCGTAAGTCCATGGCACTGCTTTGGTATTCTCGAAAGGGATCGGTCCTGCTTTAGTAATAGTGATTGTCGGCTGCCCTGGCAGGCGCCGTTATTGTTATTGTCTCCTTGGAATCGTTACTGTCGCAACGTCGTTCCGCTCCTCGCACAATGCTTCTTCAGGCTCTTCAACTGCGGTTCTATCAAACTGCAATGCTCCTTCATTCATCAAAGCCTAGATACCCTGTTTCAACTCATCACAACCCTCTGGCTACATCCAACAATCCAAGCAAAATTCGTCACACCCCGGAATACACCCCCTTTTAACAACCTGCTTTTGATCTCACCCAACGGTGTCTTCAGCTCCTTGACATCCGTCACTAGATTCAAATTCTCCTCGGTCAGGATGGCATTTGCCCCATGATTGGGCATAGGCTATTGTACTATATTTGGATCCGTCTGTCCAAAGTTAATAGCTTTGCTGTCCAACAAGTCTTGGACTTTATGTTTAAACGCATGACAGCCTTCAATATCATGTCCGGGCGCCCCGGAGTGAAACTCACAGTGCATACCAGCATCATAGCCAAACGGAGGATTTCCCGTTAACGGCGCCATGGTCCTTTTCTCAACCAACTTTAACCCTAACAATGTTTGAAGTAGTTCGGCATAAGTTGAAGGAGGCGTTTCAAATACTCGCCTTGGCTTGCCCTCTAGGATTCTGCGTTGGGCGGGGTGTTGCCTTTGTTGTTGCTGTTGCTGCAGCTGCTGTTGCTGTTGTTGTTGTGGAAAAGGGATGGTAACACTAGCGACCTGTTGATGCTGAGCATACTGACTTCGTCCTTTTCCCCGGCCCCTGCCGCCAAACACAGCACTAGAATCACCTTGACGCCTACCACCAAATGCTTTCTTGGTACCTCCTGTGGGGGCAGACTCACCTGCTTGGAATCTTCCAACCTTAATATTGTCTTCGACCATCTCACCCATGAGAATCAAATCTGAAAAACTACTTAACGAAACATTAAACAACTTTTCGTAATATATCCTCGTAAAGGTCCCAATGAACATGCTATTCATTTCTCTTTCCGCCAACGAAGGATGTAATCTTGTTGCCATATCGCGTCATCTTTGTGCATACTCTTTAAAGCTTTCCTCTTTTCTTCTGCGACAAACCTTGCAATTGAACTCGGTTCGATTCCAGATCACTATTATATTTATAATGCAGGATGAAAGCATCCGTCAATTGCTTCCAGGTTTGGATTTGAGCGGGCTCCAACCCCATGTACCACTCGAGTGACGATCCTGACAGGCTGTCTTGAAAGAAATGCATAAGCATCCTTTCGTCATTTGAATACGCGGACATTCTTCTGTAATAAGCGCAGACATGCACTTTCGGGCAAGTGTCCCCCTTATACTTGTCGAATGTGGGCGCTTTGAACTTCAGCGGTAACCTTCAGCCCAGGCACTAAGCCCATAGTAGTCATGTCTAGTCCGGTAGAATTCTGATTAGCCATACCCTTCACCTGTTCTTCAAGCATCTTAATCCTTGAGTATTGTCAACGGGTCCCTCGAATCCCATGCCTCTTCCAGAAAAGGCATCCTCTTGACAGTCTTCGCCCTAGTTCACATTTTCATTTCCGTACCCGTTATAACCAGTGTTGCGACCAAACCCTTGTTGATTAGTCATGGGACCTCGTCCCCCATTACCATAACCTAGATTGACCCCAGCATGCCCGAAACCAGTATTGACAGGAATCAATCCAGCACCATTTCCACCACAACCCTGGTTAGCGTTACCAAAACCGTCGTAGCCGAAACCCTGAGCATTGAAGCCGAACTTTCCGCCCTGATTGCCGTACTCAAACCCCTGGTCGTTATAGCCAAATCCATTGTTACCAAACCATTACCGCCATTGAAGTTACCACCCCGCCCATATTGGCATCTCCAATTCCAACATTGTTAACGACAGCCTCGTTACCATTCCCTGCGTTGCCGTTGCCAGCGCCAGCATCCTTGTTTACAACCACAACAGGTGGGGTCACCACAGGAGGAACCACAGGTGTAGGGGGACCATCCTCATGAAGAGTTTCGACATGCACAGAGTTGTGGTCATTGTTGTCGTTCCCATTAGCCCGTGTCAGCAGCGGCTGTACCAAAGTCTGGAGAGTCTCCTGGCCTTTAGCAATACTCTCCATGGCCTGCATGAACAGGTTCAACTTCTCGCGAATTTCCTGCATCTCCACCTGGACTTGATCCATGATTCTCTTGCAGTTGTTTCGGGTTGAGTAGCGGTGAACTCTTTGTTCGTCAATCCTGAAACCTGTAGATGCAGGAAATAAGATACAGATTCACGAATACCCGGTTATGCAATACGAATGCGGATGCAAATGCGTAAATATGCTACAGGTTATATTCCCCCCCCGATTCTAGTTTTGGAGAGAAAGCCATTACGACAATGGAGTCCCTATCCAGCAAGCAAGGAATCAGAAAACCCTCATATATCCAATGCCAAGAGGCTGAGTACAAGAGTACAACTGAAGAGACCTCGGCCAACAAGCCTGGCGATGGTCAAAATTCAAGTACAAATAACAAAGACAAGGTAAATCAGGCCAATGGCGTGCCCTGACGTCCTCCAATATACTCATCGTCTCCGAGTGCCCTAGTCTGGAGATCAACTTCTGTATCAATAAAGCATGTCGCTCGGTAGTGGATCTCAGCTTTTTGGCGTCGTCCTGGTAGGTTCCTTTGCCAGAACTCTCGTCAGATCTGTACCTCTTGGAACCGGCCTTCTCTTCATAGCCTCTCGGCTTCTCGTCAATGTCACTTACTTTGAGCTCAGCAGCGCTCCTAAGTGATGTCTCTTCAGCAATCTTTACGTCTTGGGCTTTAACCTGTGCCTCTAGCGTGGCAATCTGCATCTTCAGTTTGTCTTCGCGCTCCTTCCGCTTGGTAAGCGTAGAATTCCATAACGCTTCCCACTTGCTGATACGAGCATAAGCTTTGCTTAGGAGTTCCTTCTTGGAAGTAAGCACCTTGCTAACACCGTTTAAGGCTATTCCCACTTTTTATTTCTTGTTGGTTGCTTCTGTCAGCTCTGATCCCAACCTGTTAATCAATTCAGTCTGTTCCTTCACAACGAAGGTGGCTTCCTTCTTCTCACGACGTAACTGGAAGATCTCCTTCTCTAACTCCTCATTGGCTTTCTTCAGTTCCTCGTTTTCAGCCCACAATTTGTTATACTTCTCACTCTCTTCCGAAGGAGGTACCTCAATCAATGGAAGATACAGGGGTTCCACAGCAGGATAAGGCATCAAAGAAATACTAGCTCTCTTGCGGACCCAAGCCAAATAGGGATCATAAGCTTTGTTGTTGCTCTTACCGAGCAAAGCTTTCCCTCTCCTATGGATGTTGGCCCATGCATATCTCAATCTGATCAAAACAGCTGCGTCCAATAAGCCTGTGAGATACAGAGATTCCTGTATCTCCTTCTCAATGGGAAAATCCCTCAAAGCGTAACCAAACTGTCGTACCAGCAATGAAGGATTATAGTTGATACAGCCTTTCCGTCCAATCAGGGGAACATTCGGAAAGCCGTTGCAACTATATATAATATCAGTACCAAGCATACTCCGATCAAACCAAATGATATTCTCCGCAGACAGTCCCATCAACCGGGAAGACCAATCCAAAGTATCAACAGCATCCACAAAAGGTCCTGTCTTCGGGAGGTGCCCCTGGAACCACCTGTACAAGAGAGGGAGACAGCAGGAAACGTTCTTGCCATGAAGTTTCTCATTCTTGTAGTGAATGGAATGGTAAACATCGCCCAAGAGAGTAGGAACTGGATTCTTCGAGGCAAGAATCAAGAAGGCGTCTGAGTCAACAAAATCTGGTACATTAGGAAACAAGACAATCTCGTAGATGCAGACAGCTAGAATAGCATTGAAGGCAACCCAACATCCACTTTTCGCGCACTGTGTAGCCTTCTCAACTAGGACAGACAAGTGAAAGCCATAGGCTCCATTCAGCTTAACCAAACCTTCCGGAAACTCAGAAGCGTCAAAACTGACAATCTCAGTGAGTGTAGCCAACTCAGGCTCGGTATCAACATGAACAAAGGGAATCTGGTCTAGCACATGAACTCCCACCATCGCAGAATACTCCTCTAAAGTGGGTGCTATAATATAATCAGAAAATAAGAAACATCTAAGCTGCGGCTCATAAAACTGCAACAAAGTATATACCCCAGTCGTCTCAAATGCTGAAGGTCTGTATAACAAGCTAAGCAATCTCCCATAAGATACTCTGAATTCAGCCCTCACACTCTCATCTGCCAGAGCAGCTAAACCCAGCAATGAACTGATGTCTGGTGAATGCAACCGGTAAGCAACTGTCTTCTTCAGGGACTCCATGTCTGGCTAGAAGATACACTAGAATCAGAGGGGAATAATCACCTGCAACATAAATACATGTTAATGAAATGCAATCATGAAAATGCACATGCATATGCAAACAAGGGACCAAGTGCAATGTTGATAGACTGGGTTGCTCTGTACTGAAGCCTTAAAACCATCCAATCTTCATCTCAAACCAAACCAACCACTCAAATGAACCTTGTAACCACATCTCACTGACAGAGATAAACCAGGTTTTCTGAGGTCAAAGGTTTCCTGCAAACAGACCCTACCTACCCCTCACAGGCATGTACTTAACTCGTAGACGAGGTACGACATCCTATGCGGGTTCAACATCACAGACTTTCAAGAGCGATGATACGATACCCAGAAGGTGTGGCATCATCATCCCTTGAAGCGGCCTCACTTAGTTGAATCCCAATTGATAGGTTCCCAGAGTCGACAATCCTCGGGTCAGATAACTTGTCGAGCCCTAAGGGCCAGGCAAGAAGCATCAAAGAGAATCTCGTCCGAGCGTAAATTTCGTGGCTAGCTGGTGCGAGCTAAGCAAGCAGGCTAACCACTACGCTCTACTTCTAAGTCTACGTGTAACCTCAAGCCCAGGTCCGGCTTATCTCTCAACAGATTACCCCCTTCCACAGCAGCAATAACAGTATAAGGCTGATAATAAAAGACGGAAAGTAAAGACAGAAAAGTAAATCTACACAACACCCAGACGGGAAAACAAGCGCTAGGATTGACTCGCATAGGGGATATTTTATCCCCAGCAGAGTCGCCAGCTGTCACTACTACGAAAATCGGCGCCGGCTAAACAGAAGAGTCGCCACCGTTCGTTATTTATCCTAAAGGAGGGAAAGGAAATGCTCAGAGTAAACCTCACGCAAAGACGGGAAAGGAATGGTCATCGCAACCAAATCCTGGATTCAGGAGTCAGTTACGCAAGGGGAAGGTATTAGCACCCCTCACGTCCGTCGTACTCGACGGGATCCACGCTTGTTTTCTAATACAGATTGTTATTCTATCTATTCTAAAGGTTAAGGGGTAAAAGAAAATAAAATGACTCGGCAAAGTATCGCACTTTATGCCTATGTATTCCCGTCTGGAACGAGAAATCAGAGTCAACGCAGTTCGCCTACCTACGGGAAGGGAGGGGAAGGTTGCTCGCTAGGATATCACATCCTATGCCTACGTACTTTCATACAGCATGAAAGATCAGAGCAAACGTAGTTTGGGCTACGAAAGACACAATCTTATCTGAATGTTTTGTATCTCCTTATGAAAGGGTTTTTCCTAATTAAGAGTCCAAGCGGACAAAAATGACACTTTGATGTTTCTTTTCAGTCTTCTACGCAAGAACTGTCTTTTATGATGTTTGCAATCTCTGACGTACTAGAGACTATGATTTGAGGGTGACTACGTCGTATGTCACCCTAAGGGTAACACACTAAGCAATCAGATTACTGAAGAGTGACCCTCCAGCAACCTTTCTCAAATAGCTTAAGGCTCGTAGCGTACGACATCGATTATCCTTATTACTGTGTTTTGAATTGTTTTGAGATAGAAGAGAAAGAAATTCTAAAACCTGGGGTTTGAAAGGGAATCAAAACTACCCTAATGTTATCATGCATGGATTACAACCTAATGTCTGTCATAATTCCCTCCTGCGCAGAGGAAATCAGAGATCCTAGGGGATGAGCGGAAAAGAAACAGCAGATACAGTAAACAGTAAAATGCATGAGATGCAACAAAACAAGCAATAGGTAAAGTGAAACAGCTTCACTTCAAACCTAAGGGGAAAATCAACAAACAATACAGCAAATAAAATCACACCCAACACCACCTCAGACAGCAACACCAGCTCTTCAGCAAGCAGTTCAAACAGCACCAACTCTGGCAGCTACAGTTGATCTGACAGCAACAACTTTAGGCAAGATCCCATCTTCTCTTCAGTGAGGTTCAAACTTCAGGTAAGCTCTTATCTCTAATAATCTTCAGCTTTAGCCAACACTGAGTCCCAACAACAAACAACTTCAAACAGCAGCAAACCTTAATCTTCAACAGATACTCATCTTTGACAGGCACCAGCTTCATCCTCACCAGTCTTCAATACACTTCCTAGCTTCACTAAGCTTCCATCTTTAATGCAGACATGCACAAGAGAGAATCAACTAATAGATGAGGTTGGAATGTTAAGATGCTTAATGATAACCTAGGGAAATCATTAAGATCTTATCATAGCAGGTGAGAGGTATCCTCAAGGTTCTACCCAGCCAAAGCATGCTCTACATCCCTCCTAAGGAGATATGGAACTTCTTTTGGAAGACCTTATGTCATAGGATGGAATAGAGGCACAAAAAGCTCTCTATGTTTGACAGAAGAATTTAGTCTACTCTAGAGCTCTCCCTATATCTCCTATCTCCTAAGTCTTCATCAAACAATCTCCAAGCACAAGCAATCTTCAAGCTCCAAGCATCATCATTGGTCTTCAATCATCCTCAAGGTCTTCACTAGCTCCACAAGCCAAACACAAGCCCCAACACCCAAGGAAAAACCCAAAACTCAACAAACAAAGCAACTTCTCCAGAGGGAAACACACCAACATCAACCAATTTGCAAAAAATCAAGTAAAATGGAAATACTCATCATAAAATCCTAGATTAATTTCTAAGGGACCCTAGCTATGTACCCCATACCCCACATAAGTCCCAAGGCCTAAATCAAACTAAAAATCCAAGAGCTAAGTGTTGAATGCACCTATGTCCAGTTGAAACCCTAATTCTAGCATACTTGCTTCACACCTCTCAAAAACAATTAAATTTCAGTCACAAAAATGTGACAAAAATCCAGGGGGCACCTAATACTCTAATCTAACCATAGGAAAAAGAATCTCATCAAAATGTAAAATAAAATGGTCATACTAAATTCAGCAAGTAACATGTATCAAATGGAAATGAAATAAAAGCTATTAAAAGTAAAAATAAACCAAAAATAGAAAAATGCATGAAATGCCATTTTTTATTCTTTTATAATTTTCTTGAAGTCTTTATGAAAATAGGAAAAAAAACGCTCAATCAAAAATATTATGTTTTCAATTTATTATGAATTTTTAAAGAAATTAAAATGAAGTGTGAAAATATAAGAAAATATGAGAAAATGAAAAATATGTGTGTTGAATAGCTATTGAAAAGCAATGTAAATAGACATCTGGGCCCAAAAGGGGGTGTGGCTAGTAAGCACGCCTAAGCCCAATGTCATTCAGAAAATTAAAATGAAAATAGAAAGAAAAATGGAAAAAACGTGTGGCAAATAGCAACAAATAATAGTGTATTATCATGTGGGCCTCTAACTAGGGGTGTGGATAATAGTTATCACTGAAGGCCAATGCCACGTTTTAAATGAAACGGTGCGTTTCCTCTCTCAGACTCTTCCTTCACAAAAACAAAACACGCGTGGCCATTGGATCTTGATTTTAGTCAAAGTCTCCCTCTGATCTAAGGGCGCAGGGGTTGTCTTCAACCTTTGAAACAAAAATGGAGGGAAGCAAGCCATGGATGCAGAGCTTGAACTTCATCTTCCTCCCAATCATATCTCATCAAATCTCCATCGAAACTCAAAATTAAAAACCCTAACATGCTTGAAATTTCACCAGGAACTCGTCTATGGTAACCAAACACCTTGAAACTAATCCTAGCTCCAAACACGATTCAAACTTCAGAATTTGGTCCATGATCAAAACTCACCAATCTTGAAATTGAGTGGCTCAATCTCTTCCCTACTTCACGCTGATCATTTCTAATCAGTAACCTAAGATTACATCATCAAGAACAACAAGATACTTGCCTGAACAGAAATGGTGCCTCTCCACCAATTGCATCTAAATCAAACCTAAAGCTACCAGAAAGCTCCACATGATCATCTACAATGAATCTAACCATTCAAAACTGATTGAAACTGCCTAAATCAAGCTATGGATTGAAGTTTACATACCTGCAAATTTGAGATGAACAGAGGCATGAAACCTTCAAATCAAGCTCTGAGAACTTCAATACACCTTCAATGAACAACAATCTTGCTTCTGTATGCAAAAGAATTGGCTGAGGAGGCTTGGATTGTGGAAACCGATTCTGAGTTGCAGGTGATGAAATTCAATTGCAAGAACACGACTCAGCCACCAATTTGCTATGATTTTGATCTGGAATCACCCACTAACACACATGTAATCTATATCAATCGAAATCTTGTATTGAAATGGTGTAAAAGCTTGTAACCGATTCTGAATTGCACATGGAAATTTCAAATTGCAATCTCACCAATCTCTCCCAATTCTCTCTAACCCTTGCTCTGAACTTCTTCATATGCATATATAGAGTGTGAATGAAGACTCTAGAAAGTTCTAGGATGATCTAATGAGAAAATCCCCATCTCATGTCATGAGATTCTCTTCTTATGATATGCACTCATCATCTCATGCTCCTAGCTTGCAATGTACTTGTTCAGAGTTTGAATTCTCTCCAAATGAGATATTGGAGGTGTATGGATGGAAAGGAGCCTTGTATTTGCCTTGCCAAGTGGTTTTGCAATGGTGCCTTATGATTCAAGTAAGCCATTTACAAAGCAAGTCCTTAAAATAACCCTCAACTCAAAATTGTGGCAATGTCAATGTTCTCAAAATGATTTTTACAATCAAATTGGTATGTCATATGCCTTGGTTTGGTTGTGTAGGTCAAAAACCCTAATTTCCAACTTTGGTTCATTTAAAATATACCTTCATTTTAGGCCATTTTGGTGATTTTGTGAAGAAAGCCATTCCAAGTTCTCATGACCTCTCATCTATCCTAAAAACATCATTTTGAACACATCTCATGTTGAACATTTTTTCATTTGGAGAGTGGAAGATGGAGATTTGGACCTATGTTGAAAAATGACCTGTAATTCCACTTTCCCAAAATACCCTTGGGTTGCCAAGACCATAACTTGAGTTCCGTAAATCCCCTTGAGGACTTCTAGTACTCAAATTAAAGCTAAGATCAATATATACAACTCTTATGTTGGCCAAGAATCCATTTGAAAACTCCTTCATGGGCAAAGGTTTCTTGGAAGTCAAGTGTCTTTCACAGATAAATTTCAGTGTCCTCTGATGACCCATAACTTGCAAGAACCATAACTTGAGTTCTACAAATCTCCTTGAAGACTTATAGTACTCAAATTAAATCTATTGAGAATCTCTACAAGTTTCATGTTGACCAAGAATTCATTTGAAGCTTGCATTTTGACTTATCTGGCTTGGAAGTTTGACCTAAATTAGGGTTTTTTACACTGAAACCCTAATTTAGCAACTCCTCTTCTCCTTGATTTCTCTTGATTTCTCCTTGGCACAACACCACACATATATTCACATATCAAATCATGAATTCCACATCCTCCAAGTAGGCCTTGATGCCCTCCAATTAATCATTTGACCTAGGGTTGACCCAGATGAAACCCTAGTTGACTGTACTTCAACTCTGGCTCTTGTACTTGAATCAATGACTTGTCTCATCTTCAAAATGACCCTCTAGGTCTTCCATGATCTTTATGCACATTCCATACCCACAATTCCATGCTCATACTCTATTGATGAATCTCAATACTCCTCAATCTAGGAGAGAAATCCACTGGTTGACCCTCAAACTTTTCAAAGCTTCAACTCATTCCTTGATTACTTGGATGGTCTTGAACTTGAATAAAACCCCATGATGGGCCTCTTTTTGATAAGAAAGGCACTTGATCCCCTGTTAGATGACTTGTTATGCTATGTTATGCAAATGATTAGACTATGTACATGACTTATTATGCAAATGCCAATGCAATTGAAACATAAACCAAGTGAAATAGGTTGAGCAAATTTTAGGGTTCAACGCCGTTCTTTCTCACGCAAAGGTTATACCGTTTAACGAACAACCCCATATCTTTGCTCTTGTCCTCTTCTTCTTCGTCGCTTGAGGAATAATCACTTTGCTCTTTTGCTTGAGACTTCGAGGAGGAAGTCTTGAGAGCTATCGATTTCTTTTCACTCACCTTCGTTTTGTCTTTCTTTTCCATCTTTTCGCGTTGGTCTAGGCTCAAGGGTACCTGTTCATGCTCTTGTAGTTTGCCAAACAATGTTGTCAAGTCTAATAAGGTAAGATCATATGCTTCTTTGATGGCGGTCACTTTTGGCTGTCATTCCCTGTTAAGACATCTTAAGATCTTACTAGTAGCAACATCATTAGAAACAGGCCTACCTAATGAATGTAAACGATTGATGAGATGAGTAAATCTCTTTTGCATGTCAGCAGTGGTTTCCCCTTGCTCCATGAAAAGTGATCAAACTCTTGTGTTAATGTGTTGATTCTAGCCAACTTAACATCGTTTGTCCCCTCATGGGCGATTTGTAGTGAATCCCACATGGCCTTAGCAATAGGACAATGGGATACACGATAGTATTCATCTACACCTAATGAGGAGATTAAGATATTTTTGGCTTTCCAATCATAATTGTATTTTTTCTCATCGTCATCAGTCCATTATGCTTCGGGCTTTGGCACAACTACGTTATCCGCATTGGTCATAGTAATTTCTATTGGACCATTGAGGATAACGTTCCATACTTTTCTGTCTATGAAGTTTATGTGCACCCACATACAGTCTTTCCAATAACTATAATTTTCACCGTTGAAAACGGGAGCTCTATTGTACGCCCATTTTGGTTCGTTAGCCATTTTCTATCTACGTTGTATTTGAAGCACCGAGTAACCGGAGCTCTAGATACCACTTGTTAGACTATGGCACAGATCTAGAAAGGGGGGTTAAATAGATCCCTATTAAAAATTTGAGTCGGCGCTACCAATTAAAATTGGTTTTGAAAAATTGTTTTAAGTGCGGAAGCGCCCGAGGAAAATATAGTCTAAAACGAACGGTTATTGGAAAACCGGATATGCGTAAGCCTTTGGATTAATGACAATATGGAAAATAGAATCACAACACTAATCACACTTATCAATGATCTAATTCAGTTGTTAGGATTCCTAGTTCCAATGATTTAAGGAGCAAACCAAAACTAGATACACAAGTAAGATAATTTTAGTTTAGGCAATTTGTCAAACACTTGGTGTGCAAAACACTCCAAGTGATATTTATGTTGAGTAAGTGATTCCAACTAGCCTAGTACAATGTCTTATTGTACTTTGGAGTCAAAAACAGAGTTTTAACCTCTTACTCAGTTGATATCACAGTTTGACAATAGTGCTTATACAAAAATCACTTATTTTTGAGCTATAACGTAAATGCTGAAAAATAGAGAAGACAAGTATTTGGTGAGGCAGTTCCCCCGTCGTCCTCGCTTCGGGGTACGTCTGCTCTCAATTCTAAAACTAGAATTGAGATAGATTTTATAGATATCACCTATTGAATGTAACAGTTTATACAAGGATTGAGCAACAAATATACAACAAAAATCTCAATATGTTGAAAGTTGCTTTCACTCCTTGCCCCTTGATTCAAGATGAATCAAGTCCTCCGATTGTTGTTGATGGACCTCCGATTCCAGCCACCTTATTGAATAACCCATTGTTGTTCAAACCTTCGGCTCCGGCTGATCTCAACAGCAACAAATTGAACCCGAGATCTTCCCTTCAATATCACTGAATCCGCTACTAGACTGTTGAAGAACACCTCTTCACAATCACCTTCGCTCAGTTGACCCTTGATGAAGAATCTCGTCCAAAAACCCCCAAAATTCAAACCAATCTTGGAGGGTAAAACCCTAACGGTTTTATTCAAGAAAGAACCTGTCACAAGCTTCAACCCGAACTAGATTACCCAATCTAAGCTTCGAACCTTATCACCTTTAATCACTCACAATGCACTTCAAAAATGGCTGTGTGTAATTGATGTGTTGTGAGATGTTGAAGATGAAGATGATGAATCTTGGACACCTATTTCACTCTTTCTTATTCTTGAACACATGAATCAATTTTATCAAATGTTAATGTGACATAAGTGGTTAAACAAGTATATATAGTACCAACCCAATTAAAGACATAACAGTATTTCAAATAGTAGAGGGAATCATTTAAAAACAGGACTTCCGCGTGAACGATCGACCGCAGCAGGTCTGTGCATCGATGCATGGCCTGTGTTATTGGAAATCTGGAAAATGTATCAGTATGCGTCGACCATATAGTCGGCGTGCGCTGACCCGTTGAAAAATATTTCCTTCATGCGTCGACCCTATGGTCGACTCATGCCTTTATGCGCTGACCCGTTGGAAAATATTTCCTTCATGCGCCGACCCTATGGTCGACTCATTGCCTTCATGCGCTGACCAGTGGAAAAATGCTTTGATGCATGCGCCGACCCTATGGTCGACTCATGCCCTGCAAACCTGCAAAAATTCATCTTTTTGTGGTTTTTCATGCCTCTGGTCAGGATTGCATTTTATCTACACATAGTATATTTATTACAACAGTTTTAAGACAAGTATAAAAGGATATGGTAGGTGATACGTTGCATCTGTTTAGTAGATCTGGAGTTTATAATTTCCAATCCATCCAAGGTTGTAATTTGTCATCATTGAAACCTGTATTGAACAATGTCTTGCAGACTTGTGTGATGTGTGGTGATTTGCCTCCACAAGTTATACAAGTCCAGTCAAGAAATAACTTAGTCTTGTCCCTAAGAATTAATCTTAAGAGTATTTAATAAACCACGAAGTAAAGCGGTGACTCTTCCTTCCAAACGGCGAAACGAAGTGGTTGGTCTTCTTTCCAAAAAACAGATCAAAGCAATTAGTATTCTTTCCACGAGAATCTTGGAGCGGTTAGTATTCAAGCTTCTAAGCAAACTTTGCAAGCTTTTATTACAGACTGAGCTCACAAACCTTAAACCTTGGTTTTACCACAAGTTAATCAATGACCTAACAAATTTTAATATTGGGTTAATCTTTAACCTTATCCAAACTTTTAATATCAAGTTAAGCTTTAACCTAACCTTGGTTTTACCGCAGGCTAAACAAGAACCTATGAAAGCTTTTAACACGGGTCGAGCCTTCGAACCTAAACAAGGGTTTGATCACAAAATCCCCAAACCAAAACTTTTTACGAGTTTAGCTTCAAACCTAAACAAACAATAACTAATATTATAAAATGCTCAACCAAGGTGTAAAATAAACTTCCTTGGTGAACTTACAAATCTATCCATCCAGAATTACAACTTAACCTCACTCATAAAAGAACTTTCTTGAATAACACTTTGGCTAAACACTTGGTGAGATAAAGTAAAAGAAAAGTTTAGAGACGGGGGAAAGAGTTAGAAGTGTCAAAACACGGTTCTGGATATTTTGAAATTAGGGAAGGGACCTCTGTTTATATGCTAGTGGTTGGGTCAAAAAGGAAATTGATTTTAATGCTTTCTAATCGATTAACACCTAACCCCAATCGTTTAGATTTCATGAAATTATCGATTATCTTAAAAAAAGGAAATAAAAGATATCTAGCCATTAACATCATTAAGATGTTGTCATAATCATTTGGGGCGCTTTTATGAACTCTCCCAATCGATTGCTTAAGACCAAAAAAATTCCCCAGAGCTTTTCAAACAACTTAAAAATATGTTTGTGTGTGTCTGTGTGTGATTTAGCCTTGCACTTTTACAAAAACGCCTTTATGCATTGCATAGTTTTCACTCAAAATAATTAAGGTGGGGCTTTCTTGTACTTTAAGACTTTGTCAGATACTTTCTTTTATATTTGCTTGAGTTCACTTGAGATTAGGATCGAGCCTATATTCTATTTGGTTGCCATCATCTGATAGTCAAGTTCATCAAACTCTAATACTTAAGTCACTTATACTTGGCTTGTCCTTATTAGTTTTCATCATTAGACAAAAGTTGTCATCATCAAAAGGAAAATAGTTGTTCTCGTTAAAAACATATCACCTGCAAAACAAGGTTCCACAATAGTGAGACCCCACAACTTTCTAGATACTGAATGTTGACCCACTACACACTCTACCCACAAAAGAACATTATGTATGGAGAAATGGGAAGTTGGGAGGCCGATCTGGGCAAAGGGAGATCGAACCAAATGAAAGGCTCTCAAATTAATAAAGGGGTGACTCGAGAATGACAAACTTGTGTCTCTCGGCCTCGCCCTCGCCCTCAAGGGTCTTCCTCACTTATCCCATTATATAACTCCTCAAGCATGAGAACTAGTATAGGTTGAAGTTCTTTAACCCCTCACATTTGATCCTTTTAAAGAGCCATGTCGTCGCGCTTACTTCTACCCCTATATGAAGAATGGTTGTCCCTCCTCTGATGAGTTGTAATCGAGTCCCTCAGACGATGTATTATTGAGTCCTTTAGACGAGACTTTGTTGAGTCCCTCAAGCATGACTTTCTTGAGTCCTTCAAGCGAGAAATTGTTCATTCTCTTAGGCGAAATTTGTTGAGTCCTTCAGGCGTGACATTTTTGAGTCTCCAAGGCGAGACATTGTTGAATCCCCCATACGAGACATTGTTGAGTCCCTAAGGAAAGGCTTTGTTGCGTCCCTTGGGAAAATAATTATTGAGTCCTTCAGGCGAGGCCTCGTTTACGAGGCATCTCCATGCATGGGTGGTTGAGCCCATGTCGTGCACCAGGGTGTCAGAGACACAACTTATGTGTCATCTAGAGAAACTTGAACGTCCATCACTGGGAAATGGAACGTTAAATTGAAGCATCGCTTAGGGAAGACGTATATTGCATTAAATTCACCTAATGATTACTTTCTTGAGAAGCCAAGTTTAACCTTAATACATGCGTGTGTGTCATATTTAGAGGATATTTTCCTTCTTTTTTTTTGCAACTGTTAAGATACTTGGAAAGGGATAGGTTGCCTCTCTTCTCTTTTTTACCCTTATAAAAACACACATCCTCTTCCTTTCCAATTTTTCTACTTAATATTCTCCCAAGAATCTGAGGTATATCCTTCAAGTTCTCAATCAACATTGTAAGTACGATTTACTAACTCGTTCTTAGCCTTTATTCGCCACCATTTGATAATATAAATAGGGACCTAAAGATCTTTATCAACATCATTTTTGCTTCTTCTAATCCTTATCGCGATTCAAATTACAAAAGGCGATAAACACGTTAAAGTTTAAGACCAACATCTGGATAAGGAAAGATTTGAGGCCTTTTGGGTTGAAAATTGGTCTTTTCGGTACTGGATAGAAAAAAGATGTAATCATGGAAGCTTGTTCAAAAGAGGAGCTAGTTAACATCCCTTTCTTGAGTGGTTCACTTATTCCATATTTTTATTTTCATCTTCCTATTACTTTTGATTTAGGGGGTCTTAATCCCTTTTACATAATTCAAGGCTGAAGTCCTATAAACTGCAAACATTTCCCCCCTGAGATTACGCCTAACATATGGAGTATTATTAGGACCTTTAAAATTATGTGTCGCCGACTAGAAGATACACCCTCTACGGGGATATTATTTTTTTCTTTAGTGTCAATATGATGCCTGCAACTGGTTGGGAGACTCTTTTTAGCCTTTCGAGAAAGAAAATATTAGTGCCCTACGTCAACCCTTACCCTGATTGGAACGATAAGTTTGTTAGAGTTAGGGGCAGAATAACGCTTTGATGGTTACGATTGGGGCGACAAACGCTCCCTGCTTCCCATTGTCCTGAACGAGTGATTAGAAGGATTCCTCAGGACCCTCTCTTGATTACCTTAACCTCTTCAAGCGTGAGGTAGTTTAGGAGTTTTTAGGATTTTAGTACATGTGCTCCCATACCTTGATCTCATTTAATCTAAAGAGTGATGCCCGTGGGATAGACAACTATCTAGATGAGTCTACTATTGACCAACCTTTGAGGGTATTCCCTAAATATTTTTTGTAACCACTTTCTTTTCTATACTTTACCTATGTGAAATTTCAATGGTCCTTATAGATAATAGGAAGGAATGACTGACTAGGATGGCATATGAACAATGATCAACGCCTTTACTCAGTCCACGCGAACATAGTGTCTCTAATCTCAGTGCTAGCTGCTAGAAATAAAGACTTTGAGAGAGAGAAAGAGAGAGAGGGAAGGATTACAACGAGGTTTTAAAAATCTAAAGGGCTCTATGTATAGAACCACTTGTGTGGACAATAAACTAAAAAAATCTAACTTAAGTGCACTATAATAATAATATTATATTATTATAATAAACACATTATTATTATTATATTTAATAACTATCATAATAATTATAATAATAATTATTATTATTATTATTATTATTGTTATATTATTATTATTATTATTATTATTATTATTATTATTATTATTATTATTATTATTATTATTATTATTATTATTATTATTATTATTATTATTATTATTATTATTATTATTATTATATGATGTTCCATATTCATTTAAGTAAATTGTATCTTATGGTGTTCTATAATTCTCTCAATTACACCGTACCTTACTGTGTTCCTTATTTATTCAATCTCTCATCAATTCGTCCTTATGTTTGTGACCCTGTAGGTTCTCGTGACATTGACAATTATATTAAATCAGATATTTAATATGATAAATAATGAGCGATATTTAACAACACATCATTTTACCCAAGTTACAAAAATGTCAAGTGATCTAACAAAATATTTTTTTGATAATATTATTATGTACAATTACTCTTTTACCCTCACGTTTATATTGAACACAAGACATAGACTGTGTCACACTTGTCCAGTTCAATATTGGATACTTAGACATTTATCCTGTTACGAAGGATGAGCAAATTCTATCTAAATCACTCATGTCTTCATCATGATTTCTAGAGTACCCATCAACTATCTTTATAGTCACCCAATTACGAACATCGTTTGATCAACAATAAAATACTTGACTCATACATCTAAGATCCATAGTAATTTTAGGTCGACGGATAATACACATCACTATCACCATAATAATAACTTATAACACTCTACATAATTTTCTATGTAGTATTCTTATAGCGGATCAATTTAGTATAAATGCAACTAATTTATATGTGCATGTACATGTAAAATTATTTACTTAGATTCTATTTGGTAAGACTAAAAAAAGAGCTTTTACCTTTTAGCTTATGACTTTTTATTCCAATTATACATTTATTATATATACACACTATTATATATATATACTATTAAAAAATTGATTTTAAAAGATTGAATTTATAGAGATTTTGAAGAATGCTATAACAGATTTTTACTATTTTTTCTATTTTATTAGATATTATTTTCATTTATTAAATATAAATTATATAATTAATTTAAAAATAATTTTGATAATTTTCAAGTTAGTAAAATATCAGAGAAGAATCAATGAAATTAACAAAAATGAAGAAAATTTAAAATATTATGGCAGTTTTATTGTAAAATATTAGACAATAAACTTATTTTTGTTATTATTTTAGATTAATATAACTAAATTTAAAATTACAATGTTAATATTTCACGTATTTTATTATAAAATTAGGAAAAAAAACTATATTTTAGGAAAGAATGAGTTAACCAAACCAATAATTGTAGTTATTAGGATTACTTTTACTTTTATATCCTCATAAATGGTTTTATGAAATAACCCTACTTCATGTATAGTTTGTTAGTGCTTTTATTCATTGAATTTCACTATCAATATATTAATACTAAATAGGAAAGCTCATAAAATTTATATGCAAATTTATATCTTTAATTTTTCATATATATTAAAATTATTTTACATTTTGTTATTAATACATTTATTTTTATCAAATAAAAATTAATTTAATAATATAGTATAATAAGATAATGAAATTATCAATTTCTTTATTAAAAATATTTTTTTATGTTATTTTGTAATTATCAATTAGTGTAACTGTTAATTTATCAAATACTCAAATTAATTTATCAGCTACCATCTATTAGCTATAAACTACCGAGTATCTGATTAAAAGCTAGTTTTACCAAACATAATCATTAAAAATTTAAAAAAATTGGTTTTTATTTTTATTTATAAATATCAAGACATTTTGAATTTAATTTTAAAAAAATCTACCAAATACCTTATTAAAAGCTACTTTCACCAAACATAATCATTAAAAGTTAAAAAAAATTGGTTTTTATTTATAAAATATCAAGACATTTTGAATTAAATTTTGAAAAAAATCAAATAATCTCAATTGCGTCTCTCTCGAAAATGTTTAAAATATAAATAGTGGATTGGGAATGAGATAAACCTTATCCCTCTGTTCACAACGAATTCATTTTGAACCCTGAAACGATAAAACCAATTGACACTGTAAGAACTGAGCGAGCGATAATGGCGAAGAAGGGAAAGAAGCAACTGATGTCTTCAGCGCCATGGAGAGGCGAAGACGAATCCGAACAATTCCCTGACGCTAACCTCAAAGTCACCCGTCAACAGGATGATACTTCCACTATGCATGTTCCTCGCTCCAAATCCAGCAATCACAATCATGATGATGATTTCATTGAAATTGATCCAGAACTTCGCTACAGTTTCCAACGCAATTTTCAGGTCTTGTTTTATTCTATCTATCAAAATGTTTGTTATTGTTCTTAACGTGTTTGCTTTGTTTTTGTGTAAAGGAAATTCAAATTAGGTTTTCTGATATGATATTTGTTTGAATGTTGAAACTTGAAACTTGAAACCCTAATTTTCTATGAAACCAGGATTTGGATACAAAATCAATTTGGATTCAAATTAAATAAGCATCTAGGTTTGTATCATCAAGATGACATTTGACAGGGGAAACTGGGTTTGACATAGTGTTATCAATCCTAGATCATGGAGCGTAATTGCCGATGCCAAGAACACTGTGAGGGTATTGCAGACTGTGGGATGTCCATTGTTTTGAAACTTTTATACAGTTTTTATAATTTTTTATGCTTAAAAACTCATCTAGCTGTGACGCACCTGTGACATGGTGAAAAATGACAGTATGGATGAGACAGAGTGAGCAAGAAGAAGAGCTCAAACACTGGTCTAGTGTTTCATAATTGCAAAGTCCTAATATGCTCCAACCATAAATCCCTTGAGGCTGATTTTAGGATTTTAAAATTTCATTATTAAGTGTGGTGCTACAGCAGCTACAACCTGCTATTTTGGCTGCGACAGAAACTTTTTTAGCCTACGACTGCTATACTAAACCGTTCCACTACTGCATGTCCTCTAGGGGATGCTATAGTGCGGTATTGATAACGCTAGTTTGACCTTTGCAACCATGTATCCAAACATTCAGTTAATATATTCCCTAGGCTTTCGGTTTTTGTTTTTTGACTTTATATCTATCTGCACCTTAAATGTATGTTACATGCTACCCCCTTTTTTTTTTGGCTTAAAGTCTGTCTTTTTGTTATTGTTTTCTTCTTTGTTCTTACTTCTATAATTGATACAGTATCCATTATTCTCTAAGTTTTGAATGTAATATTTTTGTTTTGTTTGTATTTGCAGTTTATTCAGCGAGTTTTAGCATTGACACTGTGGTGAAGCCTCTCCCACCCGTCATGGCTTACAATGTCTCTCGCAACTTGAACTTCTTCACGCGCATTTTCACTCAATTCTTTGGTATGTTGGATTCGGTGCACCTTTTTTACACAGCTGATTATTGTATAGAATAATATATAGAACCAAAATGTTCCAAACTTCCATTGTTTTATGGATTACTACTATTCAGTTCTTCTTTTAAAAATCAAAGAGATCCAAATACCTAGGACATGGAACATGAACAGGTCTTACATGCTCAATAGTGACCTACAGTTGACATGTCTCGTCATTGTTCTCTAAGTGAAATAAAATGAAAGTGCATTTCAGAGTGAATTCCTTGCTGAAAAGCAAACCTGTTACCCTTCTTCTCACATTCCCTCTATTACCATTTGACTAATTTTCGTATTACATAATCAAATCCATGACTTACTATCACATATATTACATAAATCATGGCTTGAAGCAGTTTGAATAAAGCATCACCTCTCTTTGGTGCAATGCAAGATTCTCAAACAGAGATTTCTTTGAGAAATGGGCTTAAAGCAAAACACAAGATTTAGAATGGGATAAAATAGATTGCATTGGGTCACATTCTATTCTGTCATATTTTTAATAGATTTCAACAATGACAATTAATATCATTTTATTATATACCTCTTTCATTACATCTCTTTGCATTAATCCAAATATCACTTTAATATTTTCCATGTTATTATTAATATGATGTTTTTTACCTGTTGCACGTCAGATCCTGAAGGCATTGCAGCTGCCCAGAAATCCATGGGCATGGGACAGGAAAACAGAGACCGCAGAGTTCGTTGAAGATAATCATGTAAGACATCATAAAATCAATAAAAGTAATATGTAAGAACATTGAAGATGATATTGCATAATCACTTATGAGTAATTTTTTTCTTTTGTTATTAATTGCAGAATTATTTAGTAATGCTGCATTATTACAACTCTTCTTTACTTTTTTTTTTCCGGGTATGCACTTACTTTCTAATTTGACTGTATAAATTTTGTTCGACAATTCTGTAGTACTATTTGGTATAGGCTTCTCTGTATATGAATTGTATTGTATTTTGAGTGTCACACTATGTTAATTTGTCCGACTCTCGATTTTCCACCTTCTTGATAATAGGTGATTTTGCATGGATATTAGAATATGTGGTTGATATCTCTAGCAGACAATGAGCATGAAAGATTGTCTTCTCTACAACATATCATATCATGTTTGGGTGGACCTTTTCTTAGGAACAGATTGATCATGTATTATGAAGGAGATAAAGAGAATGATATTTCAATATATTATGCTAGTCATTAATGCTTGCCATTTATAAATACAAATGATACATGTTTTTGTATATCTAATTCCTAGCCTTAAGGGAGGGTTTCTATTGATTCCTAACATCAAGGTAGAAATAATTCAAAACTATTAACAACTCATATACACAATAATAAGAATGGTGGGTTACACCTTCAATATAGGAACAACTTATAATTATCTATTATGCCCCCTCAAAATTGGGTCACCATCAATGACACAAAGTTTGTCTCTGAGAAGTGAAAATCTGGTTCGATGCAGAGGTTGTGTCAGAATATCTGCAGATTGGTCTTTTGTAGAAATATGAGAGACTCGTATTTTTCCAATTTGAATCATCTGTCTTGCAAATAATCTAGAGCAATGTGTTTCATTCTAGAGTGAAACACTGGATTGGAGCATAAGTAAGTTGTGTCAATATTGTCACAAAAAAGAGTAGGTACGTGAGATGGTACTCCAAGTTCACTTAATAGATTTAACTACCACATGATCTCAACTGTAGTATTGACAGCAAATCTGTATCTTTCTTCTGTGGATGATCTTGTAGTTGTTCTCTGTCTTTTTGATAACCATGAAACAATATTTCCACCAAAGTAAATTATGTAAGTGAAGTACATGTTTTGTCATCAGAATTGTCTCCCTAATCAGCATCAGTAAATGCTTGTAATTTAAGATGAAGTAGTTTTGCTAGCTTCAAAACATTATTAATAGTATGTTTAAGATACCTTAATACTCGCTTGAGTTGCTGAAGGATGCACTTGAGTTGGTTGATGCATGAATTGTGACAATTTATTAATTGCAAAGGACATATTTGGTCTTGTCAAAGTGACGTATTGCAATGCACCAATGATACTACGAAATAAATTTGAGTCGGCAGAGGCAGATCCATCATTTAGTTTGAGAGGAGTAGTCATACATAATAGTGT
>OZ012741.1:58683703-58797487 GCA_963859935.3 Lathyrus sativus
CACATCCATACACGGATTATTATTAAACTATTCTGAAATTTTTTGCTATTCACACACTACACTTTCAAAACAATTCAAAAGTGAGCTTAAGTACCTAAGAGCCCATGGATAACCATGGATGAAAAGGGTGCTAACACCTTCCCTTTTCATAACCTACCCCCCGGACCCAAAATATTTTCTAAGGTCTTTCCTGTTCTTTTATAACCTTTCCTTATGGATAAAATAAAAGTCGGTGGCGACTCTTGCTATCCGCAACATTGTTTAAAGTCAGTTCTCCCACCGTGTTACAGAACTGGCGACTCTGCTGGGGATTTATTTAAGAGGGGTACCCTTAGGAATTAAGATCACTTTAAATTGTTTGCCTTGTTTGCTTTATTATTATATTGTTGGGGTGCTCTTATGTGTGAAAGGTCCTAACCCGGATCTAGTGTACCTTAGGTAAATGGCAATAGACCAAGGAAACTATACGACGTATATCGATACGGTTGATCTGGTGGCCATAGTTAGTGCGACTTCTTGGTTGGTGCTTATATTCCTTAAGTCAAGTTGAGGATAATATTGAGGCTGCCATATGTTGTCAATGCACTAACTGACTTTTAGAACCCTAGTTAACTCATCTTGGCCTTTAGAAAGTAGTGAGGTAACCGGCTTTGGTGCAGACTGAAGTTGGTTGACACTCGATACTACGCTCATTGAGATCTTAAACTTGGAGGGTTTTGGTTGGCAAGTAAGTTGCCTTCTGAACAACCACCCTTGTGAAGGATCAATGATATTGAGATCCCTTAGAACCTGGTTACTTTTGTAGGACAGGATGAACCATCTAACTTCAGGGGAGGGTACTTGCCTTTGAACCTCATGCAAGCCTTTAAACCTAGGGCTATGGTGTGACTTGTTTGTGTGTGCCACATGTTTGTGATTGAGCATGACATCATGACATCATCATGCATCATAAGCATATCATTTTCCCTAACCATTTCAAGGACCAAAGGATTTATCTTTGTTCTTTGTTGCAGGTCATGGCTTCTGCTCGTAGAAACACCATCAGGATCAACTTTGTAGGGATACCTGCTAAGCTCAAGGAGTTGGTTTCCCTAGTGCCTGATCATTCCCAGTTCAACAAGAGACATGGTCACTTATTGGATCTAGTTACTTCAGGGTTCAGTGAAGACATGATGAGTGTGCTGTTTCAGTTCTTTGACCCTAAGCACCATTGCTTTACATTTCCTGATTATCAGCTGGTTCCAACCATGGAGGAGTTCTCTAAACTTCTGGGTATACCTGTTCTTGATCAGAAGCCATTCACAGGCTTAGAGAAGGAGCTTAAACCAGAAGTTATTGCTGCAGCTCTACATCTGAAGAAGTCTGACATTGTTCTAGAGACGAGAAGTGGAGTTAAAGGTATTCTTGCCAAGGTATTAGTGGATAAAGCTCAAATGTTCTTGAAGGCTATGAGCTACGGTGCTGTTGAGGAGATCTTAGCCTTATTGATTTATGGCTTAGTGTTGTTCCCCAATCCTGATCAGTTCATAGACGTTCATGCCATCAACATATTCCTGAGTCACAATCCAGTGCCTACCTTACTTGGAGACATCCTACATTCTCTTCACACCCGTACTACAAGGGCAAGAGGAACTTTGATGTGCTGCATACCTTTACTTTCTAGGTGGTTTATTTCTCACCTTCCTCGCTCAGTAATGAAGAATGAGCAAGGGTTCAGATGGTCCAAGAGGATCATGTCACTTTCTCACTCAGACATCCATTGGTGCTCCAGATCTATGGAGAATGTCACTATCATTGACCGTTGTGGGGAGTTTCCTAATGTACCACTTCTAGGCATAAGAGGAGGCGTCACCTACAACCCATCTCTAGCTTTACGACAGTTTGGTTTCGCCCGGAGCGATGGTCCACATGACATGTTGATTCAGGGCATTGTGTTTGACTACGACAACGATCTTCAGGGTTACCGTCAGAGATTCATCCGAGCTTGGGGAAAGGTAAACAGGATTGACAGCAAGACACTGGAGCCTAAGTACACTATTCCTATGGAGGCTTATCTCAGATGGGTACGATCTCGTGCTCAGACACTCATGATGCCATATCCTGCCGTCCTACCAGTTACCATGGGACCTGTTGCTGAAGGAGACACAGCTTATACCATCCTTCACCCAGACATGCCTACTGATATGGAAGACTTGCAGAGATCATGGATCCAACTGAAAGAGCAAAGGGATACTTTCGAGGCTCATTACAAAGCAAGCCAAGCAAGGATCCTAGAGCTAACAAAGCTACTTCATGAGGAACGAAACCTCAAATCATACCTCAACACAAAGAGGAAGCCTCCCACTGGGAAGAAAGAATCTAATGCTGTGTATGGTCAGCCTGATCGTAACAGAAGGCATCAGTCTGTTAGTGCAGTTCATATTTCAAATCCAACTCCTGCAACAACAGAGCAGCCTCAAGGCAACCATCAGAGGGCTAGAAGACAGTTCACGAAGATCAACATGTCAATGGCTCAGGCATTGCAACACTTGTTGAAGGCTGAACTTATTACCCTGAGGGAGGCTCCTCAGAATCCCAATGTTACCTCTCCCAAGTACAATCCCAATGCACGATGTGCATATCATTCAAACTGTCCAAGACATGATACTAATAACTGCTGGGTCTTGAAGAACAAAATTCAGGATATGATTGATGCTGGAGAAATTGAGTTTGATCCACCAGGTACTCTAAATGTGATTACAGCTCCAATGCCAAATCACGAGAAGACTGTCA
Organism: Lathyrus sativus; assembly: GCA_963859935.3. Taxonomy (NCBI): domain Eukaryota; kingdom Viridiplantae; phylum Streptophyta; class Magnoliopsida; order Fabales; family Fabaceae; genus Lathyrus; species Lathyrus sativus. The sequence continues at coordinate 58,686,476 of OZ012741.1, forward strand.
ACGCCATTGATGAAGATATTGATGAAGATCTGCATGTCAATTCAGTCATGGAGTTGAGCACACCATTGTCTGTTATCAAAAAGAGGTTAGTACAAGCTGGGATCTTTCCAGGTTGTCATGAAGATTATCTATATTGTACCTATAAGCCGGATAGTTGCTTCATTTTGAGAGATGGGATTCAACGTCTCATGGATAAATATACTATAGTGTTTGAAAGAAGACCAGCATCTGTAGAAAGTATGGTGGATCATCTGACTCAGGGTAAGAAGATTGAAGAGGTTGACATGGTTGACAAAGTACCACTAAGAATCACTTCAAAGGGTCCCATTAAAATCACTCATCAGGGCCCAATCAAGATTACTGCTGAAGGTCCTGTGAAAGTTGTCGCTGAAGCCAGAGTAGCTCCTCTGATCATTACCACTCCTGGTCCTATTCCTTATACATCCGACAAAGCTGTGCCTTGGCACTATGGGTCTGATGTTTACATCCATGGTGTCAAGCAGGAGCCTTTACCTGATATGCCTGTTGACATTGATAATATCGCTGGATCTAGCAAGATCACTCGTAGTGGAAGATTCTTCTCTCCTCCAGTTGCTTCTAAGAGTGCAGTTACTCCTGCTGTTACTTCCACCACTGATGCTCGGGGCAAGGGTCCTGTTATTGAGCCTGTATCTACTGATGTGCCAGCTGCTGATGACCTCTCTAAGCAGATGGAAGAAGTATTGAAAATCATTCGCAAGAGTGATTATGATATTGTTGATCAGCTGGGGCATACTCCCTCAAAGATTTCTATGCTCTCCCTGTTATTATGTTCTGAGGCTCATGCCAAGTCATTGATCAAGTTTCTAAAGATGTCTCATGTACCCAGTGCAATTTCTGTGGACCAGTTTGAGAATTGTGTTGCTCACCTGACCTATGACAACGGGTTAGGATTTTCTGATGCTGACTTGACCCCTGCCAAGAGGGATCATAACAGGGCCTTGCATATTTCAATTGAATGCAGGGGCACTACCCTGTCTCATGTGCTGATAGACAATGGTTCCTCTCTGAATGTGTTGCCTAAGGAAGTCCTGAACAAGCCGAGTCCTGAAGATACGGTATTGAAGCCCAGTAATATTGTGGTAAAGGCTTTTGATGGTTCTAGAAGAGTAGTGCATGGGGAAATTGATCTTCCAATCAAGGTTGGCTCTCAGGTGTTCACTGCTACATTCTATGTGATGGATATTCGTCCTTCGTACTCATGTCTGCTTGGTCGTCCCTGGATCCATGGGGCAGGTGCTGTGACCTCCACATTACATCAAAAGTTGAGATATCCGGTGAAGGGAAAAGTTGTTACTGTCTTTGGAGAGGAAGAATACTTTGTCAGCCATGTAAACACTTTCAAGTATCTGGAAGTAGAAGGTGAATACATTGAAACTCCATGTCAGTCATTTGAAGTGGTTCCCTGGGCTGTTAAGGATTGTGTGACTCCTCCTGCTGTGAAGAAGGTTCCTGTGGTCATCAGAAACCCTCCAACAATGGCAATGGCCTCCCTCAATGATGCAAAAGCTGTGGTGGAAGAAGAGTCCCAGAAGGCTGTTCGACGTGCTCGTGCTGTTCGTATCACCAATCAAGGGGTTATCAATGCTGTGGGAGATCAAGATGAAGACTACGACTTGGAGGCATGGATTTTTCCTACTGTGGGTGCTGGACTCAATAATTGGAAAGCTGAAGATGTTATCCCTATCTCCTTTAGTCAGGAGTAAATACTATTACTGTGTTATGTTTTTAAATTTAAACTTTCAAGCCATGTGCCTTACCCGGGGCACAATGGTGTGCTTGTTGCGGGTTGTCATTTCATTTGCATACTTCATCAGTGGACGTTTCGTTTTCGTAAATATTGTGTTCCTTGTCTTTCTTTTTCTTTTATTTTTGCTTTATCAGCTATGTGTTCTTACACACACCCACGTCACTAAAATGCAGACCCTCATCCACTCTGGATCCAGTTGATAACAGTTCTACTATTGCCAATTACAATTTCGAGAATCCGATCTATCAAACTGAAGACGGAAACGAGGACGATTGTGAAATACCTGTAGAGCTTGCTAGGTTGTTACAACAAGAAGAGAAAGCTATACAGCCACATGAAGAGCCAGTCGAAGTTGTGAATCTGGGAACTGAAAAAAAAACAGAAAAGAGGTCAAGATAGGGGCTGATTTAGAGGACAGTGTCAAGAGCAGGTTGATTCAGATGCTACGTGACTATGTGGAGGTCTTTGCTTGGTCTTATGAAGATATGCCAGGGTTGGATACAGACATTGTGGTTCACCGTTTGCCAGTGAAAGAAGATTGTCGTCCAAAGAAGCAGAAGGTTCGTCGTATGCGTCCTGAAATGTCAGAAAAGATCAAAGCAGAGGTAATGAAACAGTTCAATGCAGGGTTCTTGGCCGTAACTTCTTATCCTCAGTGGGTTGCAAATGTGGTACCAGTTCCTAAGAAAGATGGTAAGGTACGTATGTGTGTAGACTACAGAGATCTGAACAAGGCTAGCCCTAAAGATGACTTTCCACTTCCTCATATTGATATTCTGGTAGACAACACTGCTCAGCATAAGGTATTCTCTTTTATGGATGGTTTCTCTGGTTACAATCAAATCAAGATGGCACCTGAAGATATGGAGAAGACTACATTTGTGACACAGTGGGGCACCTTTTGCTATAAGGTAATGCCATTTGGTTTGAAGAATGCAGGGGCAACATATCAGCGTGCTATGGTGGCTTCGTTTCATGATATGATTCATCATGAGATAGAGGTATATGTGGATGATATGATAGCCAGATCTCAGAATGAAGAGCAACATCTTGATCATCTGCACAAGTTGTTTGAGAGGTTGAAGAAATACAAGTTGAGATTGAACCCAAACAAGTGTACTTTTGGAGTTAGATCTGGAAAGCTCCTGGGTTTCATTGTCAGTGGAAAAGGTATTGAAGTGGATCCTGCAAAAGTGAAAGCTATACGAGAGATGCCAGCTCCCCGTACTGAGAAGGAGGTTAGAGGTTTCTTGGGACGATTGAACTACATTGCAAGATTTATTTCCCAATTAACTACCATCTGTGAGCCAATCTTCAAGTTGTTGAAGAAAGATCAGGTGATGGAATGGAATGATGAGTGCCAGACTGCCTTTGATGAAATCAAGAGATATTTGCCAGAACCTCCAATTTTAATGCCACCAGTTGATGGAAGACCCTTGATTATGTATTTAACAGTATTAGACAACTCAATGGGGTGTGTATTGGGGCAACGTGACGAGTCTGGTCGAAAAGAGCAGGCAATATACTACCTTAGCAAAAAGTTTACCGACTGTGAAACAAGATACTCACTGCTCGAGAAAACTTGCTGCGCTTTGGCATGGGCTGCTCGCCGACTAAGACAGTATATGTTGACCCATACTACCTTGTTGATTTCGAAGATGCAGTTCAAGATTAAGCATCACAACTCTTCTCCGTATCGTCCAAAGATGAATGGGGCAGTTGAAGCTGCTAATAAGAACATTAAGAAGATTGTACAGAAGATGACTGTTACTTACAAGGATTGGCACGAGATGTTACCATTTGCTCTGCATGGTTATCGTACTACAATACGTACTTCAACAGGGGCAACCCCATTCTCCTTAGTCTATGGTATGGAAGCAGTTCTGCCTATTGAAGTTCAGATCCCCTCCTTGAGAATTATGAAGGATGCAGGCTTGGATGAAGATGAGTGGATTCAGACTCGACTTGACCAGATAAATTTGATTGATGAGAAAAGGTTAGCAGCAGTTTGTCATGGCCAGATGTACCAGAAACGGATGATCAAAGCTTTTAACAAGAAGGTTAAGCCAAAGGTATATCAGGCTGGTGACTTGGTAATCAAGCGTATCATATTACCACAGGGTGATCCTAGGGGCAAGTGGACTCCAACATATGAGGGACCATTTGTAGTCAAGACAGTGTTCTCAGGAGGTGCCATGATACTGACTACAATGGATGGTGAAGACTTCCCACAACCTGTAAACGCAGACATAGTTAAAAAATACTACGCATAAAAAGAGACCCGCTAGGTTGACAGGCCTAGGCAAAAATAAGGGCATCCCGGCAAACCAAAAGGGTTTGGGCAAAAATTAGGGATATATATATAAAAAGATGTACACCCGGCAAGTCGAAAACCTGAAAAGGCGGCTTGGGCAAAAAAGGGTATCCCGGTGGATTGAAAACCTGAAAGGGCAATCCAGGCAAAAGTTAGGGATTAAAGCGTATGACTATGTCTCGTTTGGATCACTCATGAAACTGCAACCAATTGTACTACTTGCTCAAGCTCAAACAGATAAAGCTCAATCCAATCGTTTCCGTCTCAACAGCAAGAAGATGAGATACTTGAGTGGCAATAGTAGAATTGAAACTCAATAGGATTATTTCCCACATAGCTGATTCTTTTTGTAAAACTTCATGACAAAATTCTCTTACTAGGGTTTATGTCTCCTTGTACAAACTTACCCGTGTATGGGTCACTTTTGATATAAATAAATTCCATCTTTTGAATCCAGATTTACTTTTACCCTATTTACATAAGCGAAACGTCCATTGGTTGTGTTTGAATGTATGTATGCCTTTGAATATGATTGATGTTTACCAGAAATACATGTATGCTTTTAATATGATTGATGTTTACCAGAAATGCATGAAAATGCAGTAATAGTATTTACTAAGGACGAACGAGGGAAGGATTTCAACGAAGCTTCGCCGGTTCATCTTTACAAGGCAGTTACAAGACAGTAGGACTAATCCATTTTCACAAAGTCTAATCTCCCCTGGAATTTATATCCATCTCTTTTATCCTCATACGGATATACGGGAAGTTACTTTCCAATAAGGGCACGATGAACGAAGACGGGATGTTATACTTATCCTACTATCAAACGAAAACGAAGGTTATCTATACCCTACTATCCCCAACAACGGGAGGTTATCTATACCTTGTTATCCCCAACAACGGGAGGTTATCTATACCTTGTTATTCCCAGCAGACGGAGGGTTATATATCCTTCAACAACGAATCGGGATTTATTTTCCTTGGCCAGCAGTTGTTATACAAGGATATCTAGACACTTCCAGCAGTGTCATATCATACATACATCATTTACATCATACCATAACATATATGTCTATAGTACATTACCTAAGTGCATCATGTCATACATGCATACATAAAGCATAAACTAATGTTGTTATACAGAATGCTACCTTGTTTTCAGGTTAATTATCCAACAAACAAGCTTATGATCTTTGGGACTGCTTTATTGTAACCTCAGGGTTACTTTATCCTCCTGATGAGCTTCTTATTACTTTGGGACTGCTTTATTGTAACCTCAGGGTTATTTTATCCTCCTGATAGCCTCTCATGACTTCAAGACTGCTTTAGAGCTACTGATTGCTCTATCCTCCTGAAATCATCCTATTACTTCAAGACTGCTTTAGAGCTATTCATTGCTCTATCCTCATGAGGTCATATTACTACTTCAAGACTGCTTTAGAGCTATTCATTGCTCTATCCTCCTGAAGCCATCTAATTATTTCAAGACTGCTTTAGAGCTATCCATTGCTCTATCCTCCTGAAATCATTACTTCAAGACTGCTTTAGAGCTATTGATTGCTCTATCCTCCTGAAGACATATCACATTATTATTTCAAGACTGCTTTAGAGCTATCCGTTGCTCTATCCTCCTGAAATCATTACTTCAAGACTGCTTTAGAGCTATTGATTGCTCTATCCTCCTGAAGACATATCACATTATTATTTCAAGACTGCTTTAGAGCTATCCGTTGCTCTATCCTCCTGAAATCATTACTTCAAGACTGCTTTAGAGCTATTGATTGCTCTATCCTCCTGAAGACATATCACATTATTACTTCAAGACTGCTTTAGAGCTATTGATTGCTCTATCCTCCTGAAGCCATTATTACTTCAAGACTGCTTTAGAGCTATTGATTGCTCTATCCTCCTGAGGTCAGATTTATCACTTCAAGACTGCTTTAGGGTTATCATTATTGATTGCTCTATCCTCGTGAAGACATGCTGTTACATCAGTATTACTCCAGACTCCTGACAGTTCTCATTACACTACTGAAGAACTTTCCCCTAGTGGCATCTTTAAGCCCACTCAATTATGTTCAACCAACCATCAATATCACTCCATGCACTGGTGAGTGCAAATTTTTGGGCTTTTGTGTTCAATCCCCTTCAACCTTCCAGGTTACGACTGGCAAATATACCAATCTAACCCCTCAGGTTTCAGAAAATTGAACAGGGGCAGCTGTTGCACCCCAAAATTTGCCCTCACAATACAAGACTTTGTGTTCCAAGAAGGTTCACAAGGTTCACAAAATTCACAATTGGTCAGAAGAGTTGACAATTCCCTCAGACAATGCACCTCCTAAGCAGTGCATCCAAAACTAGGGTTTTGACTTTAATCAGGCTAAACGGACTTCCAAGACTTCAATCTGTTTGTTTTGCAGGAAGTGCATCTGAGGCGTCTTGGTCATTTCAAGCAGAGTTTGTAATGTTGGGATAAATAAGACGTTATTTCCGAAGCATTTGTTTACATGGACTGATTATGTCAAGGGCATTTGATGAGCAGTTTATGAGTTGAGATTATTTTGAAAATAAGGAAATGTCGTTAGGCGTGGTCTGAGAAGTCACGTATTCAAAGGGATTTCAGTTGGATTTGTTTATGTTACGGGATATCATTTACTTGATCAAGGCGAAGAGGAAGTAAGTTTTAGATATTTTGGAACTCATAAGTTATGACTAAAAGGTGAGTTTAAATAATTTATGGATTATTATTCATGAATATTTAGATTTACAATTGAGAAAATAACAATGAACATTTTATTGGATTTTATTTCACAAATATCTAAAGTTACAAGTTGAAAGAAAAATGCTTTTGAATCTTTATTCTGAGGCATTCGGTAGCTTACAATAGATTTATATTTACAAACACCCTATTCTAAATCTTAAACTATAATTGTTCTTCATTGGTCTTTCTTTGAGTTCTTCACGAGGCTCCGGTTACCTGAAAAAGAACAGATAAACAAAACACAACAGGAAAAGTGTTAGAGGTTACTCGACACTCTCAGAACAGCGTCTCATCGAGTGTCGGGAGTGGCACGACCGAAGCCGCATCCTACCCCCGTTACCAATCTGCGCCATCGGTGTCGGACCAGGTAATGTCTGTTCTTATCAATGCGGGACGGCCGAGAAAGAAGAAGAGGAAAAGATAATACAGACAGTGAATTCAGAAGGCATAAGCAAATGTCCTTCCGAACTAAATGTGACATGGACAACCAAGCAATGACCAAATTATACTAGAAGACGATTCTGGCATCAATTCTGTCATGAAATTCAGGGACGATCCGACTGCATCGAAAACTGGACATAGAACAAGTTAAGCAAACTGGCTCCGAATGAATCCAAGTGAGTCGTTAACAGAAAATCAAATCCAAACCAAAATTTTGAAGAAGGTCTCAAACATGGATGCCCTAGTCAGGCCCGGATGAGTCTCGAAAGAACATACCAGACATCAGACAAAGAGCCAAGCTCACCAGGAAAAAAGATAGTTTTGCAGAAAGGTCTATCAGAAGAACCACAGAGTTATGACAAGCACCGTATCCGAAGTCTAAAGTCAAGCGTATCAGCCACTATCAAGTAAATAAAGGCGGACTGAAGCTGAAACGGAATTCACCAGACAAAATCCATATCAAACGAGCCAACATAGCAGAGAGTTTAATCCAACCCGGACTGCATCAAAAATAAACCAAATCAGTTCGAAACAGATATCCAAACCCTATCAGAAAAGATAACAAAATCAAATCCGTAATAATGCAAATCACAACCGAACACGAGAATGTTTCCAAACCCAATCCAAAAAGATCTCAAAGTGATGCATATCAGAAAAATGAATATTGGGCGAACCACATCCGAAAGAGGAATGTTTCCAAATCAAATCCCAATCAGAAATTAATATCAGTAAAAATAACGTAAAAAAGATATTATCCAAGCCCATTCGAAAATCAGAGAAGGATATAAAAGAACAATGTCACCTGTGTGAAACCCTAGCGAAAAAGATCCAAAGACGGCCGCAGAAGAGAACCAAGGAGTCCCATCAAAAAACCGCGAAATCACTCCAAAGCCTCAGCGATAACCTCATCGGCCAACAACGGATAACGCACAGTCGCTACAAAGACGGACTCCATCGAAGCTTTTTCGTCAGAACATAAACGGACCGATCTAGAAGGGAGGGTTCGCCGGCGCCGTTCACATCAACGGCGAGCAATTCCCTCTCCAGGCTCAGCCACCATCATCGCCGTTAGCCCGAATCGCCGCCGGAAGATCCTCAATCCCCAAACGTAAGTCATCATGCAGGAATGCGTATTCTATTAATCATGTTGTTGTTTGTTTCATATGAAAGAGATGAAGAGTTCAACCAAGATGATCAAGAGCTCGTAGCTGAAACGCGAGAGAAACGAGAGAGATAAGGAAAGACGAGAAGACGACTGCATGGATTAGGGTTTCCCCTTTTGGGGGTTCCCTTAACCGTTCAAACCTTCGCAAACCGGGCCGGTTGGGACTTCATCACCCAACTGTCGGCCCAAAACATTCTTTTCTTTTCTTTTGTTTTTTTTATTATCTATTTTATTTATTTTGTTGTTTATTTTAATAATTGAAAAATGTGATAAAGTATCTCTTTAATAAATTAACCAAATAACAAATCAAAATTTCTTTCTAAAAAAAATTTGTAATAATTTAAAAATCTTTTCTTTCTGTTTTTTATGTAAGTAAATTTTTTTAAGAAATATTAATTAAAGTATGTTCTAGATAATCAAATTAAAACCCTTTTTGGAAAAAATATAAACATTAAACCTTTAAAAAAAATGTGGAGTTTTGTTAGATAATTAGGTTAAAATATTTTTTGAGGATTTAAGTTAAATTAATTTATTAATATTAAAACTCCTATTTTAATTTAAATTGAAGTTTATATCATAAAATAAAACCACAAAAATATGCATAATTTCACTTCCTGACGTGTCTGATAATTCATGTAATTCTGTCCACTAACACAGTTTGTTCGTTTTGCAGCTTGTCACGTTGCCTTTTTTATTATTTAATTCTATTTTATTCAAAGTTCGTTATTATTGTAACTGCTCCCCTCATGTAACCTCGCGAACTTAACAATCGCTCTTTAAATTCTGCCTTTAAATTTCTGCTTGCATGGTTTAAATTATGACATTATCTCTCTGTTTGCATGATTCAATTATCTCACGCGTTTACTATTATTTCTGTCACATTGCACACATCCGAAGGTTAGGTCTAACTGTTTGGCCGCCGCGCCAATAGTCCGTAAAACTTCACACATTCAATTTCAAATCCTCAAAACTACAAACTACAAACCCTAATTTTCACAAATGCCTCGCCGCAGGCAAAATTACAATTTTACCCTTAGCATTAGGTCAAAGAGCCGCCGCGCTCATTTTAGGGTTTCCCGCCGTGGAATCCCTAATTTAACCCTAATTACAACTTAACATTTCAACGTAGAGATTTGGAGTTTCTACACTCCACGTAAGCGTGTCCTTAAGATGCGTTTATTCCCCTTGAGACCTTGACCACAGTCAAGAAGTTTCTAACCTCCCTTTTGAGGGGAACTACGATTACTCTGATTCCACTCCCGTAAGGATACGTAGGCACAAGATGCGATGTCTTGCCGAGTAAACTTAGAATTAACCCCCTTTATTATTTATTATTGCTTATTTATATCTTATTTAATTATTTTGCTTATTATTTTGTAATTGTTTCTTGGATGTAAAGTTGTTTAATTATTTAATTATTATCATGGTTAGTAATTAGGGAGTGTAACAACATGTATGTAATATTAAAATAAATTTAGATCACTTTTAAATAAAGATAATTAAAATAAACACGTCACACACGTAAGTCGATTTTAATCGCCGTCTCACTTCCTAAGGATATCCCTCAAGTTGCCTACGAATAATGGTTAAGTGGGGTGTATAAAGCAAGTCCCTCAAATAGAAAAATCATCAAAGTCCCTTATGGTTGCCTTTACGAATCGAGTCTCTTTCGAAAAATGATGATAGTCCCTCCAGTTTGCTTATTACACCCCACAATGGCCTTCAAAAATCCAATTGTCCCTCACATGTCCCTTAACATCCAAAGTAAGGACTACCTACTCCATTATAGTAGGGATAGTCTTACTAAGGAAAGGATAAAGAATAAGAAAGACCTTAAAACATTAGGGTGGGCTACTCCTAGATACTTGCTCACTTCAAAACTTTTTCACACTTAAACAAATTTCCAACAAAATTTTCAAACAAGTTTTTTTCACATCCATACACGGATTATTATTAAACTATTCTGAAATTTTTTGCTATTCACACACTACACTTTCAAAACAATTCAAAAGTGAGCTTAAGTACCTAAGAGCCCATGGATAACCATGGATGAAAAGGGTGCTAACACCTTCCCTTTTCATAACCTACCCCCCGGACCCAAAATATTTTCTAAGGTCTTTCCTGTTCTTTTATAACCTTTCCTTATGGATAAAATAAAAGTCGGTGGCGACTCTTGCTATCCGCAACATTGTTTAAAGTCAGTTCTCCCACCGTGTTACACCACCCATTGAGGATATTCAACGGTCACAAGAAAACCAACATCAATCTGCTTTTGAACCTCTTCTTTAATCTTCACTGCCATGTCAGGATGAGTTCTTCTCAATTTCTGCTTCACGGGTGAACATTCAGGCTTTAATGGCAAATGGTGTTCCACAATACCGGTATCAAGACCAGGCATGTCTTGATAGGACCAAGCAAACACGTCAACATATTCTCTAAGAAGCTCTACCATCCTCTTCTTAACATCTGACTGAAGCAGTGCCCCAATCTTGACTTCTTTCTTATCATCATCGGAACCCAAATTAACCAATTCCACCGGCTCTTCATGAGGCTGAATGGCCTTCTCCTCGTGCTCAAGCAATCGAGAAATCTCATCAGGAATTTCTTCAATATCCTCCTCTTCCGCTTCAAACACAGGGAACTCAAAGTTGGGAGAGGGCATATGGTCATTGTTTCCAATGGGTTTAACAATCAATCTGCACAATGATTTTATGTTTGATTTTAGAATATGAACAAAAAATGAAAATATTATGCAGATAAGAGTGATTATAACATTATTATACTTTTTTCGGTTTTTTATGTTACCATTTTTCATAAATAAAGCAAAAAAGGAAAACAACATATGGATAAACAGAAAAACATTTTATTGATGATGATAAAAGTTGAAACAAAGCCCTCACAAATTCACTTTCACCTTGGGCAGAGTGAAAGGATTTTTGAAAGAAACAAAAACAAATTACTTTGAAACATGAACAACAGTAGGAACATCAACAGCGATCCAATTCTGGCATATCAATCCACGTGTCACAAAGTTGGGCATTTCTTCCTCTTGGTCATCTTCGAGAATTGCAGCTGTAGAATGATCTTTGCAATGGATGAACCCAGCACTTCGAAAGACTTCATGAATACTCTTCAGCTCATTTTGGGTTGAACCAGATGTAAAACCCAAACTAGCTCTATCTTTTTTCTCAGCAACTTCAATGATTCGGCCCCATCCATGAGCTTGGCCATTATCCACTACATGTTGTGCATCTTTTAAAGAAGACATGGACACCCCATCCTTCTTAACAGCTTTATCAACCACAGAAAGAGCCTGAAACGGAGTTCCAATATCCTCTTCCGCATCGATATAAGAAAAAGACGACAAACTGCTTACCAACATAGCCTGTTCTCCACCAACAACGACAAGTTTACCATTCTGCACGAATTTTAACTTTTGATGCAGCGTCGAAGTAACAGCTCCAGCTTCATGGATCCATGGGCGTCCTAGAAGACAACTATAAGCAGGACGAATATCCATGACTTGAAAAGTGATCTGGAAAAAACACGGACCAATCTTGATAGGGAGATCAACCTCTCCAATCACGGTTTTCCTCGATCCATCAAAGGCTTTCACAATGACCCCACTGAACCTCATAGGAGTACCTTGATAAGATAATCTGGACAAAGTAGATTTCGGCATCACATTCAACGATGACCCAGTATCAACCAGCACATTGGATAGAGCGTCTTCCTGGCAATTCATGGAAATATGGAGAGCCAAATTATGATTTCTTCCATGATCGGTCAACTCTTCATCACAAAAACTCAAATTATTACACGCAGTGATATTGGCAACAATGCTATCAAACTGGTTAACAGTCACATCATGATCTACATAAGCTTGTTCCAATACTTTTTGCAACGATTCACGATGAGCCTCAGAGCTCATTAACAGAGATAAAACAGATATTTTTGATGATGTATGTAACAATTGATCCACCACATTATATTCACTCTTCTTGATCAATTTCAATACCTCATCATTATCTGACTTCTGATTTACATCACTTGATTGACCAGACTCCACAGAAGTCTTCAACTGAATTTGCTTACTCCCAGTATCTTCACTTGTCTTTGAAGGCACATTATCAAATACTCGACCACTTCTGGTTACACGTCCGACATCAGCGATAGTCACAACTGAGGGAAGAGAAGGAATGGGAACCTCTTTTCCATCCTCCAACATAGTAGCATTGTATTTGTAGGGAACAGCTTTATCGGATTCATACGGCGTCGGGCCAGGCAAACGGATGACCAAAGGCGTCACAGCAGATTTCTGACTATTGTAAGAAATTACAACCCGCTCAGGAATATTGAAACGTGGGACTATGACATTCACCTCGTTCTCCACTTCATTTCTGTTTGCAGTAACCTGAATCAAATTCTCATCCATCATCTTTTGTAAGTCCCGTTTTACAATCACACACCCTCGAGGGTTCACAGAACAAATACAACAGGCGGCATAATCATGCTCAATATCATGGAACTCACTCAAAGTAGCATGCATTTCAACAAGCGATCTCCGAATCCAGCAAATGTCGAAAATACGGTATGTACCAGGACAACCATATACCATATTAACAGTTGCATTACCATGTTTAGGAAACGGATTTGATTGCACATTAGGGTTGGTATCTTCAAAAGACAGAATACCGCTTTTTACGAGCTTTGCAACTTCATGCTTCAGAGGATAGCAATTTTCGATATCGTGTCCAGGGGCACCTTGATGAAATGCGCAATGAGCATCTGGCTTATACCACCATGGAATTTCAGTTGGAACAGCCGGCGGATCACGAGGTTGAACCAAATTATTCTTTATTAAAGCCGGAAAGAGCTCAGTATACGTCATTGGAATGGGATCAAATTGTGTTTTCCTCTGTGTACGACCTTGTTGAGTTGTCTTCTCTTGGAAACGTGGTTGATAACTTGCAGTAGCTTGAACGGTAGGGGTGTTACTGATAACAGGCGTAACAGATGCTACTTGTTGCTGACGACGACTACCATTGTTGTTCACAACTCTGCGTCTTCTAGACCTTTCCTGAGATATAGCATTAGCTTCTCCCTCTTTTTTCTTAGGGAACCCAATACCAGGCTTTTTTGTACTTCCAGAATTTCCTTCTTTTATCAGACGTCCCTCACGGACAGCTTCCTCTAATCTCATCCCCATATTAACCATTTCCGTGAAATCACTAGGAGCGCTCGCAACCATCCTTTCATAGTAAAATGAACCCAGAGTCTTCAGAAAAATCTTGGTCATTTCTTTCTCTTCAAGCGGAGGGCTTATCTGAGCTGCAATCTCACGCCATCTTTGCGCATATTCTTTAAAAGTTTCTTTCTCTTTTTGAGACATTGCGCGAAGCTGATCACGGTCTGGCGCCATATCGAGATTATACTTATACTGACGAACAAAAGCTTCACAAAGATCGTTGAATGTCTTGATTTGTGTACTATCGAGTCCCATATACCATTTCAGCGCAACACCAGTAAGACTATCTTGAAAATAGTGGATCAACAACTGATGGTTGTCAGTATAGGTAGACATCTTTCTAGCATACATAATCAAATGACTTTGCGGACAAGTGTTCCCTTTGTATTTTTCAAAATCCAGAACTTTGAACTTGGCGGGAATCTTCACGTTTGGAACAAGGCAAAGCTCATGAGCATTCTTTCCAAATAACTCCTTTCCCCTTAAAGCCCTGATTTCTCTTTGCATTTCAGCAAACTGATCTTGAAAGTCATCTATTCGATCCATAACATCCAAACTCTCGCTCGGAGCAGTATGGAAAATTTGTTCTTCAGTATAAGGCATAGCGTGAGTTACAGGCGGTGGCACAGGTATGACAGTAGGAACAACCGGAACTTCAGCATTAGGAACAACATTAACCACAGGAGGTGGTACAGCCATGACAGCAGGGAGTCTAGAACCTTCGGGAACAGGAGGTCGATATCCCTCTGGCACATAATTGTTAGGCATGCCCCAAGGGAAACCAACAGGCATTTGATATTGAGAAGTATTAATCGGGGCCACAGAAATGGGCGTTGATCCGATCTCAGAAATCACAGTTCCTTGGACAGGAGAAGGAGGAGGTAGTGGTGGCTGATTCTGAGCAGCCACCAGAGCTTCCATTGCGGCAGTCAGTCTCTCCAAACCATCTTTCAGAGTTGATACCTCTTCACGGAGCTCGCGGTTCTCTTGTTGCAACTGATCCATCTTTTTCTTAGAGTTAGCCCGAGTGTTGTAGTGATGCGACAGCTTGACTGAAGGAAGGCCAAAAGAAACAAATAAGACAACTAGAAAAGGCAACACACAATGCACGATGATGCGAATGCAAATGCAAAATGCAGGTGTTTCAACCAGTTTTCAAGGATCTTTAAGATATAAAGCAATTACAAACATCATAAAGAAAAATAACACTCCTTGAAATACTGATAAACATCTCATTTCATTGAATATTGGAAAGAGTTACACTTGGAAGTACAAAATACAATAATATCAAAATAAGAAAAAGCTAGGTCCTAAGGAACATCTAATGACGATCCAAGCTGATACTTCCTTCGGAGTCTCTTAATCTCTTTCTCATAGTTGTGCTTCATGGTGATCTTCTCTAGCACAAGCTGATCCACAATACCCTTCCAAGCACCAGAAGGAGGAGGATGTGATGATGGAGTAGTAGAGGAAAATAAATCCTCTGCATGCCTCTTCACAGCGCGCCGCTCAAGTAACTCTATCAAGTCATCTTTCTCCTTCATCTGTTTTTGCAATTCCATCTTCTCTTTGTCAGAAGCTTGAAACTTACTTTCCCACATCTCTTTCTCTTCCTTCATCTTAGCCAAAGCACCTTGAAGTGTCTTCACATCATCAGAAGAAACAGGGAGTGACGTAGGGAGAGGCGTAGAGATCACAGTAGTCAGAGGTTTCTCAATAGGATAAGGCATCTTAAGCTCCATAGCCCTCTTCTTCACCCAAAGTGTGTAAGGTTCTAAAGCAATGCAAACTTGTCTTCCAAGCTCCCCTCTACCCAACCTGTGAATCTTAGTCCAGGCATGAGCCATTTTTCTTCTCAAACCAAGAGAATCATCCCCTCCTTGAAAGAATAAGCCCTCTAATAAAATATTCTTAGGCCTATCCTTCAGCATATAACCCAGCTGACGGCGAGCTAGACTCGGGTTGTAGTTAATTCCGCCTTGTATTCCAAGAAGAGGAACATTGGCGAATTCTCCACAACTATCAATAATCTGGACATTATCGTAAACCGAAGAAGACCAAGTGATATCAGTATGCGTAAGAGACATAATCCTTTGAGACCACCTTAAGCAATCCTTGTTTTTCCTAAAAGCAGATGTCTGAGGTAAGTGTGAAACGAACCAATTATACAGCAGAGGTAGACAGCAAACAATGGTACCGTTTCCCTTAGAAGTTCTACTATGGATGGATAAATAAGTATCACCAAGCAAAGTTGGAACAGGGTTCCCAATCAAGAAAATCCTAATAGCATTAATGTCCACAAAATTATCAATATTAGGAAACAAGACTAGTCCATAGATGAGTAAAGCCAATATAGCCTCAAACGCCAATGTGCGACCAATGTCAGCAAATAAAGTAGCCTTCTCAATCAAGAACTTAGCAGTTAAACCCTTGAGGCCTCCCTTAGTCTTTAGATTTGCATCAATATCCGACTTCGTCAAATGGGTAGCTTCAGCGATATCTTGAGGCTTAAGAGCTTCCTCCAAACCAGTATACGGAACTTTATCAGAAACCGGTACACCCAACAAATAAGCATATTCTTCCAAGGTCGGCATGAGCTGATAATCGGGAAATGTGAAGCATCGGTAAATAGGATCATAGAACTGCATAAGGGTATTCAGAACTCCATCTTCAATATTGGTAGAAAGAACAAATAAAAGTCTCCCATAACGAGATAAGAAGCCTGAACGATCATCTACCAAGGACACTAGCTTTCTCAACTCTGTAAGATCAGGAGCCCGAAAACCGTACTTCTGAGTGTTTCTCCTTCCAATATCCATAATCAACAATATCTGCGATGTTTGCAAAAGAAAATCTTGAGATCCTTAAAAACCAGCTGAAACACAATGCTCATGAATGCATGAGTGCAAGATGCAACACCCACAAACAAGACATACAAAGCACACAGGTTCAAAGGTTCGGCACGAGCATGGAGCCAAAGGTAAGAACCAACCATCCCACAATGGTATGTACTATGGTTATATTATCACCTGTAGAACAAGGTTCTAAAAAGTTCCCAGAATCATAATTCCATCTTTTGGATATTATCGGCTTAAACGACTACTCGTCGGCCAACAATATTCTCAAGAGAAACTCATCTGAGTGTGGTATCGCGTAACGACCAATTCAAGTCTACACCTGAACAGCCACCGCACCACGTCCTAATAAGGCCAAGATGGGTTAAAGGGTTCTAAGGTCCTCAGCTTCTCAGGCTCCCAGTCGGAAAAAAGTAATATCAATTACGACTACTCGTAAGACATCAGTAATTTCCAAAGGGGCCTCCACCGAGCGGGGGATCTCAAGTCAGCTTAGTAAGGACTACTCCACGCAAGCCAACAAGACTATACCACCCTCCTATCATAAGTGCACTCAAGTCCGGGTTAGGACTTATCTCACCACACAAATTACCAGGCACCAAAACAGAACAATCAATAACAAACAAGTCAAACAGAAAGCGATAAATAAATCAAAGTAGGCGAAACCCACTAGGAACCGTTGGAGTCCCCAGCAGAGTCGCCACTTTTCTGTAGCGGTAAAAATCGTGAGCGTAAGTTATTGACTAACTTAACTCAAAGAAAACAAGAGTCGCCACCGCACTTTTATTTTATCCAAATAAAGGAAAGGAAAAAGAGCGAACAAAACCAAAGAGTTCTAAAATAAGAACACGAGACAGAGATCGGGGTAAGGGGGTTGGTTACGCAATGGGAAGGTGTTAGCACCCAAAACGTCTATAGTACTCTATAGGAGCCCTTTGAAATATTTACGCTTTTTTGGTTTGAAAATGGTTTGTTTGAAAAGAGATTGGGGAGATGAGAAGAGAATTATTTTTTATATTTTTGTGTTTGGAGAGACTTATCGTCTCATGCCTACGTACCCATAAAGTGCAATATGGAATCAAAACCCCGTAGTTCGTGGTACAAATGACAAAAATTTGTTGGTTTTGATTGATTTTAGATGTAAAGACAAGTCGTCATTTCAAGGAGAAAACTGCGACTATCCACCCACAAGTATTAAGACAACATTTGCGTCACATAAAGATGGAGGATTTGCTTGGATTATCAACAAGACTATCACTCAACATCAACGTGGAAAATGTCAAAGTCTTAATAATATGGGGAACAGGAGATTTACATCTCAACTATAGAAATGAATCATGTCTAAACTTTATGAAAAGTTTTAAAGTGAAAAAGTGCATAAAGGCACAAAAAGAGTTGATGAGTTTTTGTATTTTTTATGTCTTTTGAAATTGGTCAAAACATGATTAACATTGATTGACTTTTATTAAGAAAAACAAAGTTTAAAAATCACTTGACGAAAGTCAAGGTTTTATTGCGAAAGCGGTTTTGAAGTTTGAAACAAAGAAGGTTTTGAAAGAGGGAGAAAGTTTTGAAAATTTAAGAAGGGGAGGAGATGAAGTGACTATCCTAAAAAAACAAAATAAGAGCTAGAGATAAGAAAGATCTAACCGACTTGTAGCACACTCCATAGCAAGCAAAAAAGAATTCCATCCGATTTAAAGCATAAGCTAATGAGCGAGCCAAATAAAGGCTAAGATCCACAATACTCCAAGCATAGGAATGAGAACCCTAATTCTAAGTCCAAAGGTCCATGAAGTCCAAGGTCTAAGAGTAGTCCAAGAGCATAACCACAAAGTTAATAGCACCAAAATTTTTAGATGTTTTATCCTTTATTAATGTTTTGAACAAAGTATGGTCCAAGTGGACAAAAGAGAAATGACATAAACATAAACAAAGATATGATATGAAATGATAAAATGGAAGCATAAAAGTAAAAAATAAAGAGTAAGAAGAGAATATAAACAAAATTAAACAAGGATATTGTTAGTGAATTAGTGGTTAGTGGTTAGAACATATGATCAATGATGATTAATTCTTGCACTTAGACCAAGATTAATGAAAATTCATTAGAGGATTGATAGAATCAAAGCCTCCTAACAATGATTTTCATAGGTATTGGAGTTAAGACAAGCAACTAATCATACTTGGACTTTTAAACGTAAGTTTGAGCCACGAATGATCATTTTCCGATTAAGGGACACTTTAGCGCTATGTTAAGCAATCGTAATCGGGTTTATGTAGAAACCACGACTATCTGAGGGCCGGTCAATAAAATGTTAGTGTTAATACATGTTAGAGAAGTGATATGTAAATCACTCTCCTAAAACATGCCACACAAAAAGAAAAGAGGTAGTGATCTCATCATAATCAAGATTTTTAATTAATTAATCAAAGGTAATCTATCACTATTCCAAAGTAAGGAGAATTATCTCAATGATTATTCGTCCATAGTTTTGAAATAATGAAGATTAACCAACCTTGATAATCAACAATCTATGATCCATAGATTTCATCGATCAAAAGAAAAATAAGAAGAAGAACTAAAATGAAAAGAAACCACAATTTGGATCTTAAATCGATTAAATCATCATCAATATCAATCACCTCTTTTGGTGGATAAAATCGACACCCAAAGTCCATTGAGATTGATGAGATCTTATCAAAATTTAAAATCCAAAACAACCAACAATTAGCTCAAAACAAAAGTTTTTAAATAAATTTTTTAAGAGCTCTTTTAAAAAACTATTTAAAATATTAACTAGTAAAAAAAAAAAAGAAATAACAAAATAAAAGGAATAAAGAAAAATATATTTAAAATAGTAAAGAAAAACGAAAAGGAAAAAGAGAAATAGAAAACCAAAACATCAGAACAACTTTCTTCTTCAAAACTTCACGCGACACCGTTCACCATGGCTATGGATTCAAGCTCAAATCAAAGCGACGGGATGCGAAACTAACACGGTTGTGATCGGAATCAAAAGCTCTTCACAACAGTATAAACAATTCAAGGAAATATGCAATGACGAACTCGAATCGAGAAAACGAAATCCATTGAACTACCTTCAAAATCACAGGTAAGAAATCAATCCAAACTTCTTCTTGATTCTCTTCTTCTTCTGAACGAATCTCTGGTTGAATTTGTATCAATTGAAGTGAAATTGGTGGAAGGAAGTAGGAGAAGAAAAGTGAACGAAGGTTTTTCTGGTAGTGAGGAATTTGAGGAAGAAAATCAGCAGAGGTTTTTTGGCTTAAAAGCTTGAAGAAAAGAGTGAATAAGGTGTTCTATTTATAGATGAGAATGGGTGAAAATGATTTGCCGTTTGTGAGATTTTTTTTCAGCGTTTTGGGATGCAAGTTATGTGTGACCTGTTGTGATATTTTTTCATGTCGTTTTTGCTTTCACATTTGTAGCTCATCACGTGTTATTCTTTCTTTTCACTTTTTCAGCTCACTTGGGTGACGTGGATTATTTTTCAGCTGGCTCATATGCTATTTATTTTTTGTTTCAGCTTGTGAATATGGCTTGGTTAATGGCTCACATTGATTGATGGCTGAAGTAGTGATATATTTCACTTATTTCATATGGACTCAGTTCCTCTGGTGCAGGACTGGAGTTTTGCGGTTGTTGCTGATTCTGAATTATACAGGGATCGAGTTCGGTAATACGGCAAAACCGTTCATACCAGAATCTTCCTGCCGTGATTGAAATGCTTCCCTCTTTTGAGAACTTAACAGCATTACCAACAACATTGAGAAGAGTTTGCATGAGACGCTTTTCATCACCAATTGCATACACCGGAAAATCTGGTGCGAAATGTAAAGTGAGTGACAGCTTTTTAACACATGCGACAGGTTTAATCAAGTTAAGGACCTCTCTAAACATTGAATGAAGATTAAACGTTGCTGTTTCAAGCTGAAAACTGCCATCTTCGAGTCGTGAAAGATCTAAAACATCGTTGATGAGCGTAGCCAATAGATTGTTGCTTTTCAATATTGTTTCCACCATCAGACGTTGCTCGGCCGTCATATCTGTTTCTTGTAACAATGAAGAGAGTGCAATAATTGCATGCATCGGAGTTCTCATCTCGTGATTCATAACAGCCAAAAAGTCATTGCGAGCATGAATTGCAATTTCGGCTTCTCTTCTAGCCGTATCAAGTGCAACATTCTGCTCCATAAGCTGGTCCCTTGCTGAATGAAGAATCGACGTGAAATATCATCGCAAAATGGCGACATATATTGACAACAAAATCATCTGCAGAATCTGTAAGATCTGGCTCACTGGTTATGTATATGTTGTTTGTATTGCAGTCAGGATGCCACAAGAGATGGTCCTCAAAAAAAGTTACAAGCTCTCCACGGAAGTTCCACACAGCCACAGTCCGGTTTCGAAATGTTAAGAATAGTTGGTTCTCATATAGAAAGATAAATGCAGAAGGTGTCATAAATTCACTTCTGCTAACTTCTCTCAGCTCAAAATTCCGCACATCAAGAATTTGAAGGTTTTCATTTTCTTGCTTGACAAGTAGCTTTTCGTTGAACTGTTCGATAAAATCCACCTTCTTATTCCGATAAAGGAGATGGTTGAACGATTTCAAAACAGTACCATCTTCTATTGAAAGGATTTTAAGTGGGACATGGCTACTTGCTTTAGCAAAAATCAACAACATGATCCCCGGACTGATCTTAATCTCCTGGACATTTTTATCAGAAATGGAGTACAACATTGAATAGTTTTTCAAGTCAAATACCTTGTATACACTATCCAGAGCAGAGTATGTAAGTACCTTCCCATTTACATCATCAAACTCTACAAACCCTGGCCACTTCAGAGACTCGGATTCAAAAAGAGGAAAGCCAGAATCATGCTTACCCCTCCTAATGTATTCAATCCTTGTGCTTCTGCATTTCAAGGAACTGTAACTGTCTGATGCATAGACAGAAACTGTGATAAGTGAGTCATTATTTTTGTTATAAAATAGACTCCTTATAACTTCATCTGGACTGACATTTAAAAAGCATATCCTTTGATTGGTTTCTCGGCTAAATGCTGCACAAAGACAAGATTGTGCAAGAGCAAAAACAATATCTTGTGCTGCCACAATCTCAATAATCTTCGACCTTTTTCTCAAAAATGACAATATCAAAGCCGAAGGACCTTTGGGATCATGTGTATCATATTCTTCCTGCAAGCTAATATTCCTGAATCGCTCTTGAGCATCGGTCATACTAAAAGCCCGATCACATTTGGAGCTGATTTCACGTCTCTGAAGCTTCTTAACACTGTTGACAAAACCATCACCGGTTCCACCACGACCAGTCTTCTTCGCAATCACTCTCCGGCCGCAGCAAGGTCGAGGACTCACCGTGATCCTTCTCCCAGTATTCTCCATACTTTCCTCACAATAAGAGCTTCAACATCAATTCAATGAGCGTCGAAGTCGATCCCGTTTCAAATTTCTGAACTTCGAACACTGATTGAAGCTGTTGATACTTTCATTGAAATGCTTAGGCCCGCACTATAGATAACTAAACAGAACTGTCAGCTTCTGCACAAGGCTATCGGTTTCGGATCTCTCTTGAATATCAAAATCTGAGACGGTTACAAGCTCCGAAGGCTTTTGGAGGGAAACTTATCATTTTTGAAAATCTTCTGCTTCTTATTCTATCTCTTGGTGATTTCCCAAAGGATGCTAACGTACTATTCCGAACCAATAAAAGGAACTCGGGACCTAACTGTGATCCTAATGCTGGAGTTGCTGCACCTCCCATCACATGTTCAACAGGTGGATGATTAAACTGCCATAATCTCAGCAGGAGAATAAATGCACTAGAGAACACTGCATGGCAAGAGAGCTTTTCACCAGTTGCAGCAGTCCATGACTCACTAGGAACACATGATCCAAAAGCCTCACATATTGGCATTAATGCAGCAGCAAGTAGTGGAACCGCACCGTGGTTGCTTGAACCTGAAGCATCCGCTTGAATATCATTATCAATATGAACACTGTCAAAACCATGACTAGCAAGATAAACATCTTCATCACTAACTGCACTTCTTGGAAACTCAGCCAAACATCCGAGTTAGAGAGGAGGGAGTCAACATAGTCTTCTCAGACAGCTAAACCACTGACGAGTAGGGACATGCCCATAATTCCACAAATTATACATTATAGTCTGATGATATATATACACCGATGTACATCAATTTAATAAAGATCTGCTTGCTAAGCATGAAGCACAATTAAGCTTGCAATTCTTTTAGCGTGGAAATTCTGTACAGCAACGGCAAGCAGGTAGCTAACATCTAAAGCTTTATGCACCAAGTATATCATTCTGAAAGGGCTGTACAATTTCCACTTAGACATAGCATGGACTAAAGCTCTTTTGATTAGCCAGGGGGATGATGGTTCGTTAAAGCTATGGCTCGCTGAAGAAACCTTCTCAATTTGTAATGCTGCATTCTCCTTGTAGTTTCGAGCAGGCATCCGCTTGGGAAGTTTTGCTGCCTCTTCACATCGTAGAAACTCTGCATATAAGCCATTCAGGTCCAACAATTCATCATGGGTACCCATTTCAACAAGTTGACCCTCCTCCATTACAGCTATATAATCAGCATTTCTTATGAGATTAAGCCTTCGAGCAATTATTATTGTTGAGCGTCCCAACATAAGCATATCTAGAGCCTCATGAACAGCCCTCTCAGCCTAAAAATCAAGTCCACCAGTGACTTTATCAAGCAGAAGAATTGATGGATTTAGAAGCACAGCTCTTGCAATAGAAAGTTTTATTTTCTGCTCTTCAGTCAAAGCTAGACCTGCCCTACCAACCTGTGTATCATAACCTTTCTCCAATGAGATGATAAATGTATGTGCATGAGCCATTTTGGCAGCCTCTTCAATTTGATCTATGGTGACATCCCTCCCATAAGCAATGTTATCTCTTATACTCAAACTGAGCAAAGCAGGCTCCTGGGTAACTAGTCCTATTTGGCTCCTCAGCCACTCCAAATTCAAATTCTTGATGTTTTCGCCATCCAAAAGAACTTCTCCTAATGTAGGATCGTAAAAACGCTCCATGAGTGTAATAATACTACTTTTTCCAGAGCCATTTCTGCCAACAAGTGCTACAGCTTTCTTAGAAGGTACAGTGAGAAAAAATCCACTCAAGATAAGGATTTCGGGACGAGATAGATAGCTGAAATACACATTCCGAAACACTATATTTCCTTGCACAGAGTCTGGGGAAGTGCCATCATGATTAACAGTTGAGGATGACCGGCTTATCATCTCAAATAATCTATAAGCAGCTATCCGCCCTTGTTCAAAGGAGTAGAAATTTGTTGCTGCTTGATTCAATCCCAGGCCACTTAAAATTACAGCAAAAAGAGTAGTTACAATTTCACCGCCATGTGCTTTTCCGTGAATAACCAAGAATCTTCCAACCCAGAGCTGTAATGCACAAGAACATATTGCAAGTCCATACGTGAATCCAAGACCTAGCCCTTGAACAAGACTTATTAATATGCCATATCTAAGAGTAGCTTGCAGTGATATTGCATAGGAGTATTTGGCCAATGTTTCATTTGTAAATGCATACAATGTCCTTACATAGGAAACTGTTCAGCAATGCTGGCTGCTTCAGCATATGCATCTTGGATATTCTCTGCAAGTCTATGGAGAAATATATTTGATATTCCTCCTGCGGCAACAATAAAGGGACCCGTTGCTAATGTTATCAAAGCAATCTGCCAACAGTTGATAAGGCCAATTACAAGACCACTGAAGAATGTAGCCATATTATGAATATAATTTCCAACTTTTTCGCTAAGAGCAGACTGGATAAGCAGCACATCACTCAATACTTGACTCACAATGTCTCCATTATTCCCATAAGTATCGAAAAAACTCATATCCTGATTTAATAATACTTGAACATAGTTGGATCTGATGACAACTGTTTGTCGTTCTCCAGTCAAAATCCAACATGAAACCTCAATCCAACCAGCAGCAAAAACTCCCGCTGCAATGTAAACAATGGTCAAAGCAAGCTCAGTGAACCTCTCAAACCTCTCCTGCGATCCAGCCGCCATAAGAAACCAATCAAACTTATCAGCACACGCAAATAGCTTCGAGAAAGGAACGGCAGCAGGCGGTGGCTCCATTTCAATACGCTTCAAGACTGATAACATGTCACCTTTCCCAGAAACATTATCTGCATGACTGAGGGAAACCCCAGAGCAAATTGATTCTGCAAAGAGTTGAATACCTCTAAATCTTTGAAGTACGTGAACAGAATTCTTACTCCGTGTCTTTTGAACAAGTTTCAGCAACATGTATAATATAAAGCCACTTGAAGATTTGAGTTCTTCATACATGGCACTAAGAGCAATGCGTGGCTTATCAGACTGATCTCAGACAAAAAGTTTATCTTGGAAGGCAGAAGAGTTAAACCAGGAATAGCCATAGCCAGGACAGCATTTGCAACAATCAGCTTGCAAAAAGATTTAAGGGACATGCCAGCCAACCAAATATTTAAATCCCAGAAGTTGTGCAACACAAACCATGTGATCATCAAGCTCCCAAGAACAACAAAAGCAAAGTATGAAGTTAAGCTCTTCTTTTCTTGATATCAACCCTTGACAATACATGTCTAGCACATGTGTGCAACCAATTTGTTGCAATGATCTAATCAACCCTTTATAAGTTCTTCCCTGCTTCATGTCAACCAACACTTATAAGGAAAATGAGGTACCGGAAAATGAGGTAACACATCAACCTTGTTGACAACTTCAAATGGTTTCTTTCCTCCAAGAGAAATGTCATGCACTTCCACGTATCTTAGAACTAACTTCCAATCATGCTTTGAATTTACTTGGAAATGGCACACTTGAATGAATATCAAACTTGACTTGCACAGACAAACTTTTGAATCTTCGGTTAAAACCGAATCACTTTCAATATGTCTGAGTTAATTTCTGGGAAAATAAATCCACAGATGAACACAACCTGGACTGATGAACCTTGATCATAATAGTCATGGACCAAACTTCTCATAGAACACTGCTTGATAAACCACTGGATTTCAATACAAGACAAATTGACATTGAACACTCTCATTTCCTGAGAAAATAACCCACCACCACGGGTAACTTATAGTTGAAGCAAACTCTTGATAGTTTGACCAAGATGAGGTCAAACGTCCATCTGATTTAAACTTGAATGAATTTCTTTGCCATTAATCTCTTTGTAAAACCCTAAACACACAGAGAAAAAGAAGAAACAAACAAATTGAAAAAAATATTTTTGATATTTTGGTTAGATGTTAGTAAACAGAAACAAACATAAAGAAAGTAAGAAACCCATAAGGGTGCGAAAGCTAAAAATATGACCTTGTTTGTGGAATGATATGCCAATGAAATGTGGGATCTTAGGGGTAAAAATTAGGGTATTACAGTCTCGAACAGAGAAATAAAACAGATATTGGAAAAGACTGTCGCTACCTCAAGGAAAGATTGGTCGTCAAAGCTACAAGAAGCTTTATGGGCTTATAGGACCGCTTTTAAGACACCGATAGGTACTACACCCTACAAATTAGTTTACGGTAAATCCTGCCATCTCCCTGTAGAATTAGAGCATAAGGCCTTCTGGGCCATTAAGAAACTCAATTTCAACTACACCGAGGCAGGAGAAAAGCGAATCTTGAACTTACACGAATTGGAAGAACTTCGATTAGACGCTTACGAAAATGCCCGTATCTATAAAGAACGAACTAAAAAGTGGCATGATAAACGTTCAGTCAGGAAACAATTCAGTGTGGGAGACATCGTATTGCTCTTTAATTCAAGATTAAAACTCTTCCCAGGTAAACTAAAATCTAGGTGGTCTGGACCTTATGAAGTCACTAAAGTACTTCAGAGTGGAGCTGTCGAAATTACCGATAAGACGAATGCACCATTTATCGTAAACGGGCAACGTCTAAAACATTACAATAAGAACGACAACAGTCCTCAAGTCAGCAATATAACATTGCTTGAGCTTCCAGCTCAAACACCCTAATAGCTTCTCACCAAGCTATCGTCAGGCTTTAGACGTTAAAAACAACGCTTACTGGGAGGCAACCCAATTTCCCTCGTTATCGTATTTCATTTTTCCTTTAAACTTTTACTTTGAAAATCCAACAAAAATTCTAAACTTATAATTACTACTATTTTCTACTTGCGTTTGTTTTCATACTTTTATTTTATTTTATTTTTCTCTTTTGTCTTTTGTTTCTACCGCTTTTTGTTTTCAAAAATCCTGACTTCAAACTCCTGTTTTAAACTTTTCAGGATTTTTAAAGTCTTCAAAACATTCCTTCTGTTTTCTCCGAATTACCTGCGAGTATGGCCGAGTACGACTTCACAAAGGTTCACTTTAGAGGACTAGCTCAAAAGGCAAGATTTGCAGCACTAGCTGAAAGAGAATTCGCCTTAACGCTATATTATGATAAGTCTACCATGGATAAACTAGGAATCACGGATAGCATTCAATACCTGTTCAATCAACTAGGTTGGGAGAACACTGCTCTGAAAACACGTTTTGCTACCTACAAGGATCTTACCTATGAATTCCTTAGTTCTTTCAGATATATACCCAACTATGGCTTTGGATCCAACACAGAGCTGATTACCTTCCGATTGTTTGGAATGGACCAAACCCATAGCCGGATGTCACTAGCTAACCTCCTAGGATTTCCTAGCGGACCGCATGTGTTCATCAGTGCAGAAGATGACGATATTGATTTTCAACTCGATCAATTCTGGGGTAGAATTACAGGCGACTATCACCCTGAACCAGACAAAATGTATAATGATGATATCCATAACCCAGCCTTCAGATACTTCCATAAGATACTAGCTCACACCTTGTTTGGGAAAGAAGAAAATATTACTGCAGTATCTAAAGAGGAGTTATTCATCATGTTCTGTGCTTCTCAGGGACGTACAGTAAATGCAGTGCCTTTCATGATGAGATCTTTCAAACGCCTCACGCAGGAACCACAGACACCTATTCTTATAGGAGGCCTCGTGACAATGATTGCCCACGAGCTTGTCCTTAGATTCCACTTAAATGCAAGCACTCGTTTTGGCACCATCCGACCCATGAACATACAATTATGCTTTAACAGGCGTATTTTAGGAACTATGGGACCTGGACCGTATGAGTACCTTATTAATGAAAAACCAGTACAGCTATTCACACTGCCTGATCATCAGATGACAAGTATCCACAATAAGGACAACTGGCTTTATGAACTGGACGAGCCTATGGGACCTCCTTCACCTCAGTCAACACCACAGAACTATATGTATGACAGTGACCACATCTCTGAGGCACACGACTATATGTACTATGAGGATGCTGTATCCGAAACTGAAGTAGATCCTATGACCCCTCCGCACTACAACACCTATCCTGAGCCTATCCCTGAGGAGAACACCAACAAAATGGATATTGTTCTACTACGATTGGACAATGTTGATGCAGCTCTGACTACTGTAAAAGATGACATCGCAGGCATACACAGCGAACTGGTAGGCTTCATGGATTTAGTCTGTGACCAGCTCGACTACTACGCACGGAAGTTCGATCAGTTGAAGACACGAAAAGACTAGATACTAGTTTTTAGCAGTAGATTCAGTTTAGTTTAGTTTAGTTTAGTTTTATTTAATCATTTGGATTTTTCGCATTGTTAGTTTTCTTTATGTACTACATACAATCATTTCAATTTTATGTTATTTCAATTCTAGTTTTTATTCAATTATTCTGTTTTCGCATTATTCGTTGTTTGTTAGCTGTTATATTACATTGCCATATCAATACTAAGCCTTAAAGTCACTACGAGTACGCCCTCAGAGCAAAATTCTGCGTTCTGCAGATTTTGCTGCTGTGACGACCGTCACAGGACCCTGGCGAGCGTCACGCGGGTGACGACCGTCACACATACGTGACGACCGTCACGAATTCAAAAACTGCTATCTGATATAACAGGGTGCGTGTTCTTTCCCACTACCCCCATTACCACTTCTAATCATCAGAACTCCTACCCCACTACAAATATTCGTCCTCCCCACATTGAACCATATATTTCAACTCCAATCTCAACTTCCAAACCACACTTCTGTCAGTTCTTCCCACTCTGCAGAAAAACCCCAATCTTCAGAAACCTTTCAATATCCAACAATGGCAAGAAATGCAGAAACCCCAGATATCAGCAACATTATCTTCAGTGAAGGTGACTTAGGCGAGAGACAGCGAGCAAACTACATCACATTTCATCAGAGGTCGCTCCAGCCGACTCATTATCCATACATTCCGTCGCTTACGGAGCTCGGACTCCTTGAAGGCGTAACCTGGATGCTTCAACGAGCAGGCATCTGGAACCTCTGCACCAACCCACTGCCAACATACGAACAACTCACTCTCGAGTTCTTGAGTTCGTTTACTTACGCAACATCCAGCGGCGAACTTAGCCAGCACTTAGGTGCCGCATGCTTCCGGATGTTCGGCACAAACTATCAGCTGCACCAAAACCAGATTGCCGGCTTCCTACATCTACCTCGTGGCGACAATGCCGACCACCGCATCACCGATCAGTTCCAGAACGAAGCTTTCGCGCTATGGTATCAGTTGACCGGCATCAATGCCGATGGTTGGGACTCTCTGCACGCCACACACATCCATAACCCAACCATCCGGTACTTTCACAGAGCGTTGAGCAACACAATTTTCGCCAGAGACAGCAACCACAAAGTGAACTCGAAAGAGCTCTTCTTCCTCCATTGCATCTTCAACAACAAACCTGTCAACGCCGCTCCGTTTCTGCTGGCTCACATTCAGGCCAATTGCAACCGTGGCTCGAAGCCATTCAATTTTGGCGGGATTGTCACTGCCATTGCACTTGGGCTGAACCTTGGCGACCGCCTCCAGCACCTCCGTTCCATCCCCTCGGTGTTCCTTGACACCGACCACTGCAGAGCCTCTCATCTTATCCGCTCTAGAGCTGACGGCAAATACCATCCGGTAGTGCGTGGCAAGATCGTCCGAAGCATCATCCTTCCGTCCCGCACCCGCACACACCCAGAGGATCGTACCAACTGGTTATTTGACCTCACTGCCCCTCCTGCTGCCGCTGTTCCTACTCAGGACCACGCCCAAGGTTCTGACGATGAAATCCAAGCTGAGTTGGACAGGTCCGAGCAGCCAGAGGCATCGCAGCCTCCTCCTCCCGAAGGTACATCCTCTCGCTGCCGCCGCCATCATCCAGTGCCAGACTACACAGAAGAGGACCTCCGCCGCTCCCTAGACCAGCAGGCACAGATACTCGCGATGCTGCAGCAGCAGAATCAGCGTGCTGACCAGTTCGAAGCTTAGCACCGGACTCAAATGCAATAACTTCAAACCGGCCAAGCTACCATCACTGAGAACCTGGCGAATCTGACTTTGCAGGTCGAAGGACTCCGAGACACCGTCTACCACACCGGAGCTATGAGTTATGAGGACAGAGTAGCCCTTGCTAGAGCCAGAAGACGCCAGCACGGACGTGACAGAGGCCGTGACTAGATTTACATTTTTCCTTATTTGTTTACTATATTTCAGTTATTTGTACTTTCATTTCAGTTGTATCTCCCTCTCGCATGCTTCAAAATCAGTGGGGACACTGATTGAGATAGTGTGGGAGCAGAGCATTTATTTCCATTCCGCTGTACTCTGAATTTCGTAATTTCTATTTAAACATTTTCTATTTTTAGCAAATAAAGCTCGTCTATATATACTCTTTCCGTTACGCAAACATCCCCACATTATTCAACGTAAACAAAAAATTTCGCTCGTTCCTCAAAAGCAAAAGCACCACGAGAATGCAACCGAGTTCAAACCAAGTTTTGAAACTCCGAGGAAACGACAGTTCTAACAAAACCAGTACCGTCCTGACACCTTAGATCTCCGGTTTATGCGAGTCGGTTTCACTACCTACGTGTACCAAAGTCTCAAGTGTCTACGCAAACTCAACCCCAAGTAGTTTATACTAGCAGTCAGCACCATCCTAAAGCACTTCTAAGCGAGCGACCGATGCAAATAAGTGTATGATCTCCAAAAAGATGACAAATCATGAAAAGAGAGCTAAATAGCCCAAAAATATAAGACACATTTCCTTCTAAGTTAGGTGCTCCTCACCCGAGCATTTAGCCCAACGACACGAAAACTCATTGAAAAATCAATGACATAAGCTTATGATCAATGAAGAAGATCAAAAACAAGAAATGAGATCATATTCACTAATAGGTCGACTTGCCATGAAAGTGTATGGACAACGGGCTTAATGTGATTGCGCTAGAACAAACAGGGTGAACTTGCCGCGAGAACCTTGACGCCGAGCTACAGTAGCATGACTGGGACCGGTTTGCATAAGAAGGAGACCTCCGAAGACTTGTAGTCCAGTGTCGTCATGGTACTCGTTTTGTTCCTACCAAGAATCCCGGTTTTTCCCGACTTTTGCGAACGAAGAAGCTGCCTCGCGCTTGCCGACCTTTTCATGTTTTACTTGAGGACAAGCAAAGATTCAAGCTTAGGGGAGTTTGATAACACGAAATCATATATATATTTTGATGCATAATTCAACTAAAGTTTAACCGTTTTCGATCCGATTTCGGGTTATTTCCGTGTTATTTGTCTGATGTTTTGCAGGTATTCAACGATAACGTCTAAACAAGGCAACATGAAGAAAAGAAGCAATCTCAGATGAATTATGGACGAAAAAAGAGTGAAAACATCATAAAAAGCGCAGAAGCTGTTTTTGCTGATGTGACGACCGTCACAGCTTCATGACGACTGTCACACGGGTGACGACCGTCACACCTTGTGACGACCGTCATGCAGGCAAAAACGCCCCACTTCAATTACACGTTAAAGAAGCAGTTCCAATTCCCAAAGAGTGGACCACTACTCCCTGAATTATCTGCCTCAAAGTCCACTCTCTCCAACAGTAACCGTTAGAACTCCATCTCTATAAAAGGGGAAGCAGAGGACTTCAGAAAGGGTGTTGCATTCATACAACGAAGTGCTGCCAAATTTATTTCCAGAGCATATTTTCCAGTTTTATATTCTTATTCATTTCTCTTTATTTCTTCTGTATTCCATTTTCATTCTTCTGTAATTTCTACTTTCATTGTACGATCAAATTGGCATAGAGATCAGAATCCTGCCAACATCTGTGGAGGATCTGCCCAAAGGCCAATTGGAATAATTACAGGTTTCTCATTTCAATCGATTCCAGTTTTATTATAATGCAAATCATTATTTATTGTTTTTATTTATGTTTTATCCTTCCCAAATCCATGTCTAGCTAAACTTAGGTAATCGATATGTAGTAATAATTCGAATGGGATTTGATAACAACTGGTTGAAAAACTTTCTTTTCAAAAAAGTAATTTATGGTCTGAGTGTTTAAAATGATTTACTGAATAAACTTCGTTGCGAAAGCGAGAAATTATTTAAAAGTAGTTTTTCCATGAAAGTGGGAAATTAATTAAGATACGAACCAACAAGCGAAAGCTGCGGTAAGGTCGGATAGTAAACACTAGTCATTCATTTTAATAACAGCGAAAGCACTTTAAAATGAATTAGAACTTAGAGATTTCCAAAAAATGATTTTAACCCCGAACGGGATACGAAAGTGTACGTTTGGCCCTTAGGATTATGATTAGCGTCAATAACCATCGTGAGGCGAGAGTCTTCAAATCACCATTTTCTGCTTAAATAAACTTTGAAAATTATTTCATACACCAGTAACTTGTCAAATCGCTGAAGAACACAATTACTACATATCGATTCAATCATTTATAATCTAAGTAACATTCTTAGTTCCCTATTAGTGACAATCTTATTCCCTTAAACATATTCTACCTAGCTAAACATAGTAACTCCCGAGAACACTAGTTTGATTACGAGTCCCTGTGGGATCGATATCTATTATTACTACACGATAGACTGTGCACTTGCAGTTAGGTTGTATTAGACATAGAAAGTCGCGATCACTTGTTGTGTTTATCTGACGGGTTGATTTTATCTATCTACCTATCAAGGCTGGTCTGAAAAAGAAAAGAAAATGACTCAGCAAAGTGTTTCACTTTATGCCTACGTATTCTCATCAGAGAATGAGAAATCAGAGTCAACGTAGTTCGTCTAACTACGGGTGGGGGAAGGTTGCTCGCCAACACATCAGTATTGTGCCAACGTAATCTCAACAGGTATGAGAGATCAGAGCTTATGTAGTTCGGGATAATACGGGTTATGGAGGTTCAGATTCATCTGTTTTTTTCGAGTGGGGTTAACAAACAGTTCCAGCAGTTTGGCGTACGTAGCTCGACCCTTGGAGACTTAGGCGTTACTGTTTACAGTAGAACTGGGAGTTAATGACACTCTTTTCTTCAAAAAAGCTTTCCTTTGAATTATGGGCCCACGGGGAAAAAAGGTTTGAAGTTAGTTTTCTGTTTTTTACGGAAGAAGTGTTTTTTACGGTTGTCTGCAACTAATATCGCACTAGAGACTATGACATGAGAGTGAATGCATCGCATGTCACCCTAAGGGTACCATACTAAACATCCAGACTGTTGAAGAGTGACCCTTCAACAATCATTTCCCAAGTAACTTAAGGCTCGTAACGTACGACATCAGTTAACCTTTATTAATGTATTTTGATTTGTTTCGAGATGAGAAGAGAGAACAGGCTCAACTAAGAGGAGACTATCAGGTCCTAACAGTTGTCATGCCAAGGATTCATCCTATGGTTGAGGCTTGAAACAGGGATCTCCTAGAAGTTATCATGCATAGGTTTCAACCTAAATTTCTAATCATCACTTCCTTGTCAAAGGAAGTGAGATTCCTAGGGGATCATGTCAATGGGATACAGAAACAGATAAAGCATCAGCTTAAACAGTAAACAGTAAACAATACAGGAAACGACTGTAAAATTCATGCAATGCAAGTGAGGGAGGAAATATGTGTGGGGCATAAGCCTCCACAAGCTCGTCTCAACCTCAAGCCAGATATGAATAACTGCAAAAATAATAGAAGAAAATAGAATTCCATCAAGAAAACCACAAACCACACAGGAAAGGGAACGGAGCTCTACCGAATACCAGCAAGCAAAGCCATACAGTAAAAATACAAGCAGATGGAGAAACTCAACCTCTAATGCAATACAAGCAAGGGGAGAAACTCAACCCTTAGGATGCTCTTAGGCTTCCACACCAATCAATTCACATCAATACAGTTGCACAAGAAGAAAACAGACACACAGGAAAGCAAATCAACAACTTCCACAGCTTCACAGCAAAGCAATCTTCTGACAACAATCCAGTCCACAGTCTGTAACTGTTCTTCAAGTCTATCATCTTCAAGAAAAGGAGAGAGGTACTCCATCTTCAAGCTTTAATCTTCAATAGGCTCCACCAAGAATGAAGAGAACCAACAAGATGATTATTTGATAATGGGAAGCAGACAGGAAACCCAAGGAATCCCATCTGACACTCAACCAGTCATCGGAGAAAGGCATCCTCAAAAGTTCTACTCATTGTAAATGTCACACATCCCTCCTAAGGAGAGATGAGACTTTTAACATGAGGACTTTGAATCATAGGATGGGAATGGAATGGGAATGAAACCAACCATTACTTGAAGAAAAATCTATTTCTAAAGCTCTCTCGTAAGGCCCTAATCTCCTAAGCTACACAAAGCTAACAAAAAAAGAAGGAAAAGCTCCAATCCAAGCTCCACCAGCCACTTCACACAAGCTTCATCATGTCCATGATATCCTCCAATAGGAACCAGAAGCCCATTATGCAAAGAAGCCCAACTTTGAGTCCATTCTGAATCAATCACCAAAATTGAAACACCAAATGAACAATCAACCTGAATATTCTATCTAAAATATCAAAACACATTCTAAAAATCTAATTATTTTTCTATGAGAACATGCACTTGCTAATGATCTACATTTAAGAAAACAGGACCTAATTCAATCTCTAAGTCCTCTAATAAAATCCTAAGTTGCAAGGTATCACTAAAGAAATCCACTAAAAATCACACCTAAACAACTACACTAAAAGCATATTTACAATCATCCAAAAATCATGATAAAAATCACAAGTCAACATCAATGTGTACAAAAACAGCCTACAAAAATTCAAGATCAAATTCAGAACCATGAGTGAGAAAGAAAATGGACAAAATCACAACATCCTTATTTCACCATTAAACACATATTAAACTAAAAAACATGCAATAAAATGAAAATGCATGAAAATGAAAAATAAAATCATGACAAAATTCTAAACATTTTAAATTGTATCCACAATTTTTCTCAAGATTTAATATCAATTTTTACTATTTTTTGGGAATTAAAATCAAACAATATGAAAACAAAAATTAAAAGAAAACAAAAATAAGAGAAATAAAGGGAAGGGTGCAGTTAGCAACAAAATCCAACTTGAAGCGCTTGGGCCCAGAAAAAGGGGGTGCTGGAAGCAACCAGGGTGCTAGGCCCATCTGAGTTTCAACTCAGTTCACAGAAAAATACCAGGAGGGGGTGCGCTAAGTAACCATTTTGCCTTGTAAAATCATGTTGGGCCTGAGGGAGGGGTGTTGATAGCATACAAGCACTGAAGCCCAACACACATGTTAAGTGAATTAAGTTCACAAATTAATCAAAAAAGTGATACACGCCAGGATACAAACCCGCTATCTCTCTCGGTTCACACAGCGAAGCAACAAAGCCTGAGTTTCTCACTAATCAAAACGTTGCGTTTTGAGGGGGGTAGGTGGCGCGTTCAGAACGCTTGGATTGCTTGACCAAGTCAAGTTTATTCACGAATGGACGGTTAAGACTTCATCTCCTACCTTTTGAATTTCTGCAAGAATCAAACATGCGCGCGCGAAGGCCATCGCCGGTGACTTCTCCGGTCACCCCTGTACAACCCTAAGTCCATTTACACTCAACCATTCACCACGATCTCTAAATGAAACCTGCCCTAAATTTCACCAGGAATTCAACTATACCATTCATTCATTCTAAAAACGCAAGGATCGTGAGATATCAACCTCAACCGAAAATAGCATCAACCCTAAATTGTCACTAAAGTTCAAATTAACTATCCAGAGTCCATCTAGATCATAAGGAGAACCTAACTGCATGGTTCTACTTCATTAAAAACACATAATCAGAGAGAAAATTCAAGAAGTTAAAACCTAGCTTTGATCTTTGATTGTAGTGGATTCAAGCTTCAATTCTCTTCCAAATCGTGCAGAAACCTTCAGTGATCAATGGTGAATGCTTCTTGATGCTCAATTCCTGCTGAAAACCTCTGATTCTCAAAAATGAAATCTCAATTTCAAGCTCTCTTATTCACTTTGCATCAATGGCTTCTCCATGAATTTTGGCACTAGAAGCTTCCTAAACTGATCCGAATCATATTTATCTTCTGTTTCAACAGGTTGGAGGCCCAAACCAAGCCCATTTGTGGATTTTGGATTTTCATTTTTCTTCAAAAATTCCAATGTTTATATGCACCTTCAAGCCTTGCTCACTCTTCAAAATCAGTCCCAATGATTCCCTTAACCATTGTGGAATGTAATGAAGTGGTTTCCATCCCTTGATTTCAATCCATGGAATGTGTTGGATATGTTTCTTACTTGTGAAGCAACCTTCCAAATGGCCATGTTATGGACTTCAAATCAAAACTGTAATAATGCCAATATCTTTAGAACATCAATTCCATTCAAAATGACTACAAATTTGACTTGAAAACATGTTATTTCCAATTATTTTGAATTTTCACCTTTTAATTCATTAAAATGGCCTTTATATGCACTTTCTTCAACCAATGCTTGATATAATCCATATCAATGGACACTTGATACTTAGCTAAGCCAAAAACATCATTTTGAGCAACTTTCATGTTGAACAAAAATCCATTTGAGGCTTGCAAGATGGTGAAATTGGCTTATGATTCAAAATGACCTGTAATGCCCAAATACCCAAAATACCCTTGACTTGTCAAAGCCATAACTTGAGTTCTATACATCCAATCATGGACTTCTAGTACTCTATGGAAAGCTAAGAGGATAAGGAACAACATTTATGTTGACCAAAAGTTCATAGGAATCATCCTTCTAGGGAAAAAGTGTCATGCAAGCTAGGTAACTTTCAAGCTCCAAATTCACATGCCTCAGATGACTTGTAACTTGTCTGGCTCATAACTTGAGTTCTATAAACCCTATCAAGGACTTATAGTACTCAAATTAAAGCTAATATCATGCCCTACAACAATCATGTTGAGGTCAAGATGAGATGACAATCATATCTTGAGTTAAATAGTCTTGAAGTCAGGGGTCAAACTAGGGGATTTTACACTGTCAAGTCTTAGAAACCCTAGTCTGAAACTTCTCAAACTCTTCAATCATGATGAGTTAACCTTGGAATCATCCTTATAATCATCTTAATGCATCAATACATGACGACATGGCTTTTGGATTAGGTCTCAACCTTCTTCAAATCATCAGTTGACTTAGGGTTGACCCAGTCAAACCCTAGTTGCACCACTCATGGCTGAGCCTTCTTAATCTTGCACAATGACCTGTCTAGGCCTCAAATTGATCTTCAAAACTTCTAATGAGCCCTATCAAAACCTCAAGTCCATCTTCATGACCTCAGAATCATCTGATGGCTTCCCACAACTCTCAAGTTAGGAGACCTACACACTTGGCTTCAATCACTCTCTCTGAGGATCTTTTAACTTCTCTGACAAGGATATCAACCCTTGAGCACCTGAATAACCTTCTTAGCTAGCTTCGTAGTCTTTTATAGATCTTAATTGGTAATCATACCTCTTGATCTCCTGCGCACATGTCAATGAAATGAAAATGATAATGCTAATGTGAATGAAATAAAACACAAGCTAGGTGAAGAAATTTTGGGCAAATTTTGGGGTGCAACACATCGCTTTGAGGTTATTCTAATACCAATTTAAATTAGATTCATTTCAATCATTTTCTATCAAGTCAATTGCTTAATTTGATTGAAATTGTTTGCTTAATTCGATTACTGTTCATAGGATGAAATTGATTAAATTCGATTTTATGCATTTTCCTAAATTTAATTGCATGTTATCGTTTGCTTAATTCGCTAACTCGTCATATTCTTAACCTTTTGCTTAATTCGGTAAACAGGAACATAATTCATTTGATTTTGATAAACGCTTGTCTAATTGATCTCATAACCGAATAGGATTGAAACTACTTAGGGATTGGTGTTATAATAGCCGATGATAAGTTGAAATCCGAATCAGTAGAATTAGTCGTTTTACCTTAATTGATAATCACTTATATTTTCTCGTTTTCTAAATCGAAACTTAACCCCCCATTGTCCAATAGGGTGGTTAATAATAATATAAGAATCCTTGAGAACGATACTCGACTTGTCGTTACCATAACTATATTTTTAAAAATACTTGTTTTTTATCCGTGCGCGATAGCGGATCACTTCCCTCGGATCCTGCCTTGTTCATCCAACTTAACCTTCTTGTCGGACCGATTCGAAACCTTAGTCCACCCTCTATCTTCGCGCAAAGCCTTCATTGATGGTTCTTGTTGAAGCTGATGTTGTTGATGATGGTCGCCTTATTTACCCTTATTTATTGTATTTCAATTCACGTAACTACTTCACTACCTATTATAAATAAGACTATTTTAGTAAATGACACTCGTATTATCATTGAAATCAACACAATTAATTATTATCTTAAAAAATATTAAAATATTAAAGAGCACACCTATTTTGAGCAAGAAGAAATTATTATTATTATTATTATTATTATTATTGTTGTTGTTGTTGTTGTTGTTGTTGTTGTTGTTGTTGTTGTTGTTGTTGTTGTTGTTGTTGTTGTTGTTGTTGTTGTTGTTGTTGTTGTTGATGATAAACTTTCTTCCACTAACTTTTAATAAATAGTTATCAATTATGCACACTTTTTGTTTTGAATTAATTTTTAATCATAATAATTTTATATTGTTTTTTTAATTATCTCATTTTTTAAAATTTATTTTTTATTATTAACCTAAAAAATTCCATTACTTCAATTCTTCAAATTAATTAATTAATTAAATTAATTTCAAATTTAGAACACGTATTGCAATATCTCCAACCATTCTCGATTCACTTTTCATGAATAATTTGATGAAAAATATAATATAAAATTATTATTATTATTATTATTAAAAATTTCTTCCAATAATTTATAATAAAAATTTCTCTCCTTAACTTTTAATAAGTAACTATTAATTAGCCACACTTTTTTAGTTTTAAAAATATTTTTTAACTATAATGATTTAATATTAATTTTTTTAATAACTTCATTTGTCAACATTTATTTTTTATTATTAAACTTAAAAACTCCATTATTCAAATTCTTCAAATTAATTAATTAAATTATATAAAACTTTAGAACAGGTATTGCAAAATTTCCAGCCACTCTTGCTCCACTTTCCATGAATAGTTTGATAAAGTTTATAGTTTAAAATTTATTATTATTATTATTATTATTATTTTATTATTATTATTATTATTATTATTATTATTATTATTATTATTATTATTATTATTATTATTATTATTATTATTATTATTATTATTATTATTATTATTATTATTATTATTATTAAAAGTTTCACCTACTTATTCATAATAAGTAACCACCAACTCGCCACACCATCTATGATTATAACTCAACCTCTCTCTCCAATGTTTAATCAAGACTCATTTGTTCAATTTATTCTACTTTTAATTTCTCAATTCCAGTTATTAAAGCACCTTGATTATATTAGGTAGTAAGAAGAAAGGCGCACTTCTTCATTTTAATTTCACTTTTAGTTTTTCAATTTCAGATATTAAGACATGGTGAGTATATAGGAAGAAACGTGCTCTCTTTTAATAAATTTAGAATATAAATGTGTGACAGGATTGATTCCAACAAACTCATAGCAACAATGACAGAAAATTAATGATATTGGTCCATAAACAGATATTCTTATGGAGTCTACTTTTCCAATTTTCATTTTCCACCGGATTCCTCCAACAACTTATATATATATATATATATATATATATATATATATATATATATATATATATATATATATATATATATATATATATATATATATATATATATATATATATATATATATATATATATATATATATATATATATATATATATATATATATATATATATATATATATATATATATATATATATATATATATATATATATATATATATATATATATATATATATATATATATATATATATATATATATATATATAGTATTAATTCAGTGAGAACGACCGGACAAGGGATACAATTGTTTTTAATTTTTAAAATTTAAAAATAATAAAATTTGTTTGACTATTTAATCTAATAAATTAATTTTAAAAATCATCAAAGAATATATGTCAAATCCACCAATTTTGTCTCCTCCAATAAAAGGAAGATCCGTAATCATCTACTTAACATTCCTAGAAGATTCTATGGGCTGTGTGCTCGGTCAACAAGATGAAACAGGAAGAAAAGAATACGCCATTTACTACCTGAGTAAGAAATTCACAGACTGTGAAACTCGATACACTATGCTTGAAATAACTTGTTGCGCTTTAGCTTGGGCTGCTAAACGTCTTCGCCAGTATATGATTTGTCATACCACTTGGTTAATCTCCGAAATAGATCCGATCAAGTATGTCTTCGAAAAGCCTGCTTTAACCGGAAGAATTGCCCGTTGGCAGATGTTGCTATCAGAATATGACATCAAGTATCATGATCAAAAAGTCGTCAAAGGAAGTATTCTAGCCAATCATCTGGCTCACCAACCAATTGACGATAATAAATCAATCAAACTTGACTTCTCAGACGAGGATGTGATGTACCTAAAGATGAAAGACTGTGATGAAATGCTACCCGACGAAGGGGAAGAGCCAAGATCCCAATGGGGATTAATATTCGACAGAGCTGGCAACGCTTATGGAAATGGAATTGGGGCAATCATTGTTATGCCTCAGGGTACCCATATTCCTTTCACTGCCATATTAGCATTCAAATATAAAAACACTGAGGCCGAGTATGAAGCTTACATCATGGGTCTCGAAGAAGCCATTGACTTAAGGATAAAGAATTTGGACGTGTATGAAGACTCGACTTTGATTATAAACCAGATCAAAGGAGAATGG
Source organism: Lathyrus sativus (assembly GCA_963859935.3). Taxonomy (NCBI): domain Eukaryota; kingdom Viridiplantae; phylum Streptophyta; class Magnoliopsida; order Fabales; family Fabaceae; genus Lathyrus; species Lathyrus sativus. Next base: position 58,727,416 of record OZ012741.1, read on the forward strand.
GACACACGCGAGACTGGATTAATCCCTTACAAAGACTACGCAAGAAGGTTGTTACCTTTCTTCAACAAAATTGATTTTCATCACATTCCTCGTGAAGAAAAAAACATGGCTGACGCACTAGCTACTTGTCGCTACTGCGAAAATCGAGGACCGGCAATGACAGAAGAGTCGCCACCGTGCGTTATTTATCCCAAGAGAGGGAAAGGAAACGCTCAGAGAAAACCTAACGAAAAGAGGGATAAGATCGGTCATCGCAACCAAATCTCGGGTTCGGGAGTCGGTTACGCAAGGGGAAGGTATTAGCACCCCTCATGTCCGTCGTACTCGATGGGATCCACGCTTGTTGTCCATCTGAAAGGGTGATCGAAACTATCTAACTACAGGCTTGAGGACAAAAGAAAAGAAATGACTCGGCAAAGCAACGGCATTTTGTGCCTACGTATCTCATCTGATATGAGAAGTCAGAGTCAACGTAGTTCGACTAACTACGGGTGAAAGGGGGGAGGTTGCTCGCCAAGATATCGCGTCTTGTGCCTACGTACTTTCATCTGGTATGAAAGATCAGAGCAAGCGTAGTTTGGGCTAACGGGGAACACAGGTTTGTTCAACTGTTTTTAGACGAGTAGGGTTAACAAGTAGTTCTAGCAGTTGGTGTATGCAGCTCGAGCATGGAAGACTTAGGTGTTACCATTTGCGGTAGAACTAAAAGTTAACAACACTCTTGTTATGAAAATGATTTCTCAAAGGATTAAAGGCCCCAAAGTGCAAAAAGAAGTTTGAATGATTGTTTTTGTGTTTTTTTAGAGAAGAAGTGTTTTTGAATTGGTTTGCAATTCATATCGCACTAGAGACTATGACTTAGGAGTGAATGCGTCGCATATCATCCAAAGGGTGCTATACTAAACAATCAAGCCATTGAAAGGAAAACCTTTAACAACCATTTTCCAAGTAGCTTAAGGCTCGTAACGTAAAATATTCATTAACCTTTATTAGGTGTTTTGGATTGTTTAGGAGATGAGAAAAGAAAGACACAAACTAAGGGGAAACTGGACCCTAAAGTTGTCATACATAATGCTCCTAAAGTTGGGATGAAAGGGGAATGAAACTATCCTAATGTTGTCATACATGGTTAAGATCCTAATGTCTATCATAACCTCTCTTGAATAAGAGAGATTAGAGGTCCAAAAGGAAAAGAGACAACAAAGGAAACAAGAATAACATAAACAATGCAAGATTGTAAACATGCAATGAGGGAGGAAATTGGTGTGGGGAAAAGACCACCACAAGCTCATCTCAACCTCAAACAACAATATGAAATATGCAAGAGAAGAAATGATAAGAAAATGCACCAAAGGAAACATACAAGTGCACAAAAATGGGATGAAATGGCCTAAACCAAGCAACATCAACCATAAGGCACAAAACCAAACACAAATGAAAGATAAACAAAACCTAAAACAAAGTGAGGATGGGAGATCTTATGAGGACATCAAGGAACTCATATAAACACTCAACCATGAGCATCACAAGCAAAATACAAAGAAGCACAAAGAAATCACCGAGAAGAGTCCTCAAGGATTCCATCATTTTAGGTAAACTTCAAGTACCTCCAAAGGAGAGACCAAACCACCTTAAATGATACTCCTAGGTCATTGGACAGCAAGGGACATAAACTAAAATCTCTCAAAAGCCAAAGCAAAAAAAAGCACAAAGGAGTGCGAGTCAATTCCCAAAGGGAAGCACACATGTTTCACAAAGAAACCCTAATTGAAAGCTCAAAAGTAAGCAACCAAAAGAACAAGCTAAACACAATATAATGACCTAAAAATTAACAAGCATCATCCTTAACATGTTATCAACATTAATCAAAAGGCATTGAAGGTTCAATGTATCCAAAAATGTCATATCCAAAGGAAACTAGGTCAACATGTTTGTATGGACCTTCCTTTGGATAGCTTGACTTGCAAGCTACTCTAAAAATAGGAAAATGATCCAAAAATTAATAAATAAAATGCAATAAGCTCACAAACATGTTGGAAATCAGAGGCCAAAAGAACTCAATCAAATTCACTTCACAACATCACCATAGAAATTGATTCACAAGGGTGCTCCATTGTGAAGGAGGATTGCATAGGGTCAATTGTAAGGCAACAAAAGTCAACTCAAAAGTCAACAAGTCAGGGGAAAAATGGTCCTCAAAAATTCATCTACTCATCATTGATATGAGGATTGAATCTTATTCATTAGATCAAAGGGACATGAGAGAAATAAATTCAAGAACAAAGTATGTTAAGATTTAAGGCAAATAAAATAACTCCCAAATTAAATCCCATTTTTAACTGAAAAATAAATCATAAAATAAAATAAAAAACTCTAAAAGTAAGAGGACATCTCAAAGATCTTAAAACATATTTTTTTGGGGATTTTATCACTCTTGGAGCTATTTTATTTGACTCAAATCCTAAATAGATGCACAAATAAAATAAAATGAAAATACAAAGAAATTAAATAAACTGCTGGTGTAGATAGTAATAAAAAGCCGTTCAAAAAGGAACTGGGCCCATTAGGGGGGTGCAAACAACACGCGTTTTCTTAAGCCCAAACCAGAAAAATCAAAAATAAAATAAATTCTGGCACTCTAGTGAAGCAAAGTCAAACGTGGTGCACCATGGAACTCAATCACACGCGCATGATCATTCAGTAATCCAATCAAGTGGATGATAAGCTGCCAACACATTTAATGAAAATTTAAAAGTGAACAAAATGCTTTAAGTCAAAGAGTGACCACCATGGGTCTTAATCATAACCATCCAAACGAAAAGTAATCAAATTGTGCGCCTGTGGGGATGACACCTAAGCATCTTCAACCTCAAACATGGAGGGAAAGCTCAGACAGCTGGAAAACACCTTCGGTCGTCTTCCTCACAAGCTCCAGCCACCGCGCGGACAACAACCTCATACGGGTTCCACCAAAACTCAACCATTTTGCACATTTTTTATATCAAAAATCATCTACATCTCGTGGGGAACTCATATCCACCATTATTTTTCCATAAAGAAGCTTAAATAAAGAAAAACAAAGGCAAAAAGAAAACGAGCAAAATAAAAAAAGTTCACAAACAAACACCAAACCATACCAGAATCCATCTACATGTCAAGAGGTTTAATAATATGCAAAAATGGCATGAAAACAATGCTTGAACAATGCAAAAATTTGAAAGAAAGAAACCTAAGAAAAAAGCTTCCACAGAGCTGGATGTGCTATCAAAGCTTGTAAATAAGCAACCAGACACGTTCTAATAAGCTCAAGGAAAGTTTTTGGATGTTTAAAAATGATTGAAACTCAATGAAATGTCAAAAACGATTTTCACTTTTGCTCTCACTTTTCTCAAGCTGTTCTTGCTCTCTCCCTCACCAAACTCACTTCTGAGACAATGGAAATGTTCCTGAGCTTAAGTATGTTGGATTTAGATCAAGAGGAGGCCCAATGACAGCTCCTTAAGCCCAAACCAAATTTCACTTTTTCAAACTTTTCTCACTTGCAAGGTACACGAATTTGTACTTGTCCAGCTGTAAAGATGGCATGGCCGACTTGCATAATGTCAATGCTGATCCAAGGGCTGAGGATTTCCCCTTGGTTTGGTCTTATGGTGTGTTTTTGAGATGTTACTTACCATTGAAGAAAGTGTGAAAATGGCCATTAATTTGAGTTTAAACTCCACATCGAAGAATGGCATTGTATTTGAAATGTCATTTGTGCTCAAAAAATGCACAAAGTTGATCCAAAATGTCTTCACATGAATTAATTATGAATTTCCCTTTTTAAAGCCTTTTTCATGGAAATTTCATTGGGGATTCTTCAATCCAAGCCAAATCTTTGATACCTTAATGTTTGAAAATGAAAATGACCCCATTTGGAGCAAGTTTGATGTTAGAAAGATTTTCATTTGAAATGTGCAAAGTGGTGAAATGGACCTATAATGAAAATGACCTGTAATCTTACTTTCCCAAAATACCCCTGCCTTGCAAGCCTCATAACTTTAGTTCTACAAATTAGATGAAATACTTCTAGTACTTTTTGGAAAGCTAAGACCATGACCTACAACTTTCATGTCGGCCAAAAGTTGAGGAGAAACATCCTTCTAAGTCAAAAATGGCTTGGAAGTTGGTTGACTTCTGTTGACCAAAATCACATCCCTCTGATGACCTGTAACTTGTCTGGATCATAACTTGAGTTCTATAAATCCAATCAAGGACTTCTAGTACTTAAATTAAAGCTAAGAACATGCCCTACAAGTTCCATGTTGGCCAAGAGTTGATATGAGACTTGTATCTTGAGATAGATGGTCTTGAAGTTAGGCACTGAATAGGGGATTTTACCCTGACAACCCTAATTCAGTCACTTCTCATACTCTTGATTCTTGATGAATTGATCTTGAAATGATATACCACGTACCTTAACACAACATTCCTTTACCATAAAGACTTGTAATTTAGTCTTAATCTCCTTCAATTTCACAGTTGACTCAGGGTTGACCAAATGAAAACCCTAATTGCACAATCTTCAATTGTAGCTCTTCACACTTGTCATAAAAACTTGAATGAACTCCACAATGACTCTTAAGGCCTCCAATGAGCTTAAATGAAAATCTCCCCTCATGACCATGAGCTTGGAATCCTCAGGTGACCTTCAAATGGCCTCCTAGACAGGAGGTGGACAACATACACTTATCTGCTTATCCAAAGGGCTTGGCCTTGTCTCTGATGATGACAACCTTCTTGTTGACTTGAATACAACCTCTGGTTTAGGTTTAGAACCTTTGGCACATCTCCCTTGTTGCTCACACATATCTTGATCCCCTGTAAAAATGCAAAATGCTATGCAATGCAATATGTAAGAACAAATGAAACATAAACCAAGTAAAGGAAATGTTGGCAAATTTTGGGGTACAACAGATGCCCCTATTCAAGCGACTTAGACCTGAAGGGATGAAAAGCGAACGGCTTTCAGACATTCAAGGTAAAATACGGTTGAATACCAAAGAACCCGGAATTTTCCAACCGCGAAATAAAACCTCTGACATCACCGTCAGGCGCTTGTATCAAGTAGAATATCTGACTTCGTCATCCGTCACCATCCCAGTAAACATCTGACCTCGCTGTCATTCATCAAAATAATTTGACTTCGCCGTCAGGATTCCATATTAAATCTATAAAACACTTGACTTCGCCGTCCTTTTCTGCATAAAATTGATAAAACACCTGACCTCGCCGTCAGTCCTCAAAACCACCTGACTTCGCCGTCCATTCTTAAAACAGTCTTGACTTCGCCGTCGTTTCTCGAAATAATCTGACTTCGTCGTCTTTCAAAACAATCGTCTGACTTCACCGTCCTCTCTCAAAACAGCTTGACTCTGCCGTCATTCCTCAACACACCTTGACTTCGCCGTCAATTTCTTAACATAATCTGACTTCGCCGTCATTTCTCAACATAACTTGACTTCGCCGTCAACTTCTTAGCATCGTCTAATTTCGCCTAAAAAAAAAACATCCAACATCGCCGCTGAAAAAACAGAATCCCTTGACATCGCCGCCAGAAACAAACATCCAACATTGCCGCTGAAAACTGAATCCCTTGACATCGCCGCTAGAAACAAACATCCAACATCGCCGCTGAAAACTGAATCCCTTGACATCGCCGCCAGAACTTTCGCTAAATGAAAGCAAGCAACAAGATCCAAACAGAATTAGGATCGTCCATTGATGATAATCACAAAAGAACTCCGCTAGGGAAACATCATGAGCCAGAGTCTAGCCAACACACGGGTAAAGATACTAATCACCTGCGAGATTCACATAAAACAAAGAGATAATGACCTGGCTTATGTTTCAAATGCACGTGTTTGAATATGGTGTAACGCTCCATATGAAATGGAAATGCTACGCGTTTGGGAGGATGATATGCACGATGCGAATGCAAAGGAACCACATCAACAAAATAAATGTTGAAGAGAAGAAAACAACTCCGCTAGGGGAAAACTAGGCATGTCTAGTGCCTACAAACTCATGCTGGGGAGTAATGAGCCTTGGATGGCCTCCGAGATAACCTCCGGGTAAAGCTGTTCTGTTAAGCACAAATCCACTCCGCTGGGAACCAAACTCTGCTGATGATGGAGAATAAACAGTCTCGGGGGAGAAAACCAACCTACGGACCTGGCTGGGATTTAGGTAAGGAGGGAATCGCCATCGACCTCTATTTGGGGAAAATGAGCACAATACTCAACAACATCGACCTCTGCTTGGGGAAAATGAGAACAATACTCAACAACATCGACCTCTGCTTGGGGAAATGAAACAGCGTCCCGGACTCTGAGGGGACAGGAGCTAATGGTTCAGGTTTCGTGGGGAAGATGAAATTCTGCATCCATTCCATTGCTGGGGATACATCCACATCTACCTGTTAGAAATGATCTTACTCTGCTGGAGACACCAATCTCGACCTACTGAGGGTAACCTTAACTGTATGAAGTTTCAAACTGTCGGGGAGGTGAACACACTTAGCTCGCGCCCTTCCTTTAGATGCGGGATTTCCGAGTGTCCTGCAAATAAAGAATAAACAAATACGTTGTGCCGCAAACAATCGTCTTACTTATCACCTGTGACATTATTCAAGCAAAAACATTGTTTCGATTATGGTTAGCAGAGTCCACAAAGTTATGTATGTAAAGTTTTATAAAAAACATCAGGCGTCTTTTGCAAACAAAATGGTAAAAGCTGAATCAAAGACAAAGGTTTTCTGGATAGTATGCTTTATTGATGGATAGCCTGTAAATAGGAAAATTTACAAGGGGACGCAACTCCTGAAATGAGAAAGTTGCATAAGCAAAATACAGAAATGCACAAGAATATACAAAAATGTCGGCAATGTGGCACAGACAACCATCATAGAACGACTCAAGCATGACTCGCGTGACTTCGACGCTTTCCGATGCTTCATCTTCTGAAGAGATTGATTTGGGCGGATGATTCTCGAGTCTTCCCAAAATCCACTATGCTCTGAAGATCTACGCGCGGACCGCAGTCGTTTGCTTTTCAAATCCCTAACTTTTGCCTGAATCGCCCTTGCGGGTTTTCGATTCACCGGGATACCCATTTTTTCCAAAGTCGCCTTTTCAGGTTTTCGACTTTGCGGGTTTACATGTTTTTTCTTTTTATCCCTAATTTTTGCCCGAACATATCTTTTTATGGTTTGCCGGGATACCCCATTCTTGCTTGGATTTTCTTTTTCTTTCCAGCGGGTCTATTTATGCAAAGTATTTTTTGACTGTGTCTGCGTTCACAGGGGACGTAAAATCTTCACCATCCATGGTTGAAAGTCGCAAGGCTCCTCCGGAGAAGACTTTGCTCATAACATACGGACCTTCATAATTGGGAGTCCACTTGCCCCTGTGATTGTTCTGTGGTGGGAGAATCCGCTTTAACACCAAATCACCTGCCTGAAAGCTTCGAGGACGTATTTTTTTATGAAAGGCTTTCTTCATCCTGATTTGGTATAGACGACCGTATGCGATGGACGCCAACCTTTTCTCATCCATCCAACTGAGCTGATTCAACCTATTCTTCACCCATTCTGCTTCATCTAGTTTGACGTCAGCCAGAACTCTCAAGGAAGGTATCTCGACCTCTAATGGTAGGACAACTTCCATACCATACACCAACGAGAAAGGGGTTTCCCAGGTTGAAGTATGCACCGAAGTACGATATCCATGTAAAGCGAAAGGCAACATCTCGTGCCAATCCTTGTAAGTTACCACCATCTTCTGCACTATCTTCTTTATGTTTTTGTTGGCCGCTTCCACAACGCCATTCATCTTCGGATGATAAGGAGATGAGTTGTGATGCTCAATCTTAAAGTTCTGGCACAACTCCTTCATCATCTTGTTATTCAGATTGGAACCATTATCGGTAATGATCCTTTCAGGTATCCCATAGCGGAAGATGGTAGCTAGAAGTTTATGATAAGAAGGTGCATCCTAGAAGCTTTCAGACGGGTGACCTCGTCCTGAAGAAGATTCTTCCACCACATTCCGATCACAGGGGCAAGTGGACTCCTAACTATGAAGGTCTGTATGTCGTCAGCAAGGTCTTCTCGGGAGGAGCCTTGTTGTTATCCACGATGGATGGCGAAGATTTTGCATCCCCTGTGAACGCAGACATAGTTAAAAAGTACTTTGCTTAAAAACGACCCGCTGGAAAGAAAAAGAATATCCAGGCAAAAATGGGGCATCTCGGCGAACCATAAAAAAGAAAAAGGTTTGGGCAAAAATTAGGGATATAAATGAAAAATGTACACCCGCAAAGTCGAAAACTTGAAAGGGAGGATTTGGCAAAAAAGGGTATCCCGGTGAATCGAAAACCCGAAAGGGCGATGCAGGAAAAAGTTAGGGATTAGAAAAGCAAATGACTGCGTTCCGCGTGCAAACTTTCATCGTTTAGTGGTTTGGGAAGACCTGAGGGCCGTTTATCCGGATCAATCTTTTCTGAAGCTAAAGCATCAGAGAAGTATTGAAGTCGAGTGGGTCATAGAGGGATCAACTCATGGTGTTTGTCTACGCCACATTGCCGACATTTGTGTATACTGATGTATATTTATGTTATTATGCTTGCGCAACTTCCTCATTTAAGGAGCTTGCATCTGTTGTAAAACATTTTGCCCATTCAGGGGCTCGATATCAATAAACATATACTATTCAGTATTTTTGTTTGCTTGTCTAGCTTTTATCTGTTTTGTTTGCGAAAAAGAACACCCGATGTTTTTGATAAAATGCGCATACATAAACTTGTTGGCCTAGGCCGATAATTGTTGAAACATTGAATTACTTGAACATTGTCACAGGATGATAACCTTGATAGGTCCCTTTGTGAAGGGTATCTTGTATGTTTGTTCATGTTGTTGCAGGGACGTCACCCTCCAGGCAATACGCCAGATGTTTTCCAAGCAGGATGTTTCCTTCTTCCCCAGCGAGTTCAGCAGCGTTTCCCCATGGAGTCTGAACATGGGACCGTGAGCATTGATATGTCTTCCCAAGCAGAGATAGATTCTCCCTATCCAGATGCATCCTAGGCAGGATCATCATTTCCCCAGCTGAGTCATACGCAAAAGCGTATATTCATTCCCAGCACTGGGTCAATGTGCAGTTTTCTCGTAGAAGACTATTTGCAAGTATGCGGATCCGATAGTTCAGACTGAAGTCTCCAACGGAATTGAAACTCCCCACAGAGTTGTATTCCCCCCGGCAGGTAGGAGTTATTCCTGCGTCTGGTTGCCTATCCTTAGCCGATTTTGTACTTCCCCAAGAGAACCGAGTTCTTGGAAGCTGTTCAGGGCATTATTGGTTTTCCCCAGTAGAGTTAAATAGCTGATGCTGTACTTCCCCATCGGAGTCCGTATTTCCAAGAAGATCCTATCTGCGAAGGCCGTGCAGTTTATTTCTGCGATTGACATCGTTTCCTCAGCAGTTCGTGGTTTGTATACCTAGTTGAGCGTGTACAGGTTCTTATAGAACTTTGTCCCCTGCAGGAATTCGTCTGGAGTTTGTTTCCCCAGGTTGCGTCCAATTGAGATTGGTGTGAATTCTTCTCCACAGCAGGATGATTCCTCCCCGCCAGAGTGGCTCTTTCTCCTTGACAGGAGGGTTTTCTCTTCAGCATTTATTTTGCTGATGGGGCCGTAACATTTTGCATGATTGCATAGCATCTACCTTAAACGCGTAGCATTTCCACCGTGTGAAGTATTACGCCATTGTCAAACATATGCATATGAAACATGAGTTAGGTCGTTACTGTTCTTGTTTTACAGGTGTTCCTCCGCAGAATGGTTTGTTCAGGATGATTCTTGAATTCCCCAGCGAAGTTGTTTGCTTAAGATGATTCTTGAAATCCCCAGTGAAGTCGCCAGAGTTGTTTGCTCAAGATGATTCCTAGAGTCCCCAGCGAAGTTGTTTGTTCATGATGATTCTTGAATTCCTTAGCAAAGTTTGTTCATCCAGGATGACTCCTGAATCCCCGAACCAGAGTTACTTGATAGTTCTCCGGAATCTCCAGTGGAGATGTGTCATCCCCAGCAGGTTGTAAACAGAGAAGTTGAAATTTCCCTTGGAGACTTACTGATGAGGTCTGACTGTGATGTTGAAGCAGTTATCCTAGCTGACATGGAGTGCCTGACGGTAAAAGTTTAGATATCCCTATTGGTTCATGATTGATTGAGGATTCTATTCCTGACTTACTGGCGAAGTCCGGCTGACGCCCGAGAATTTCTTTGAATGTCCGATGGCATAATTAATTCGATTGTCAAAAAGTTCCTAATGACCTGATGAGTCCCGAGGAATTCTCCTGCAGCCGTGCCGCAGAATGCCTGACGATAATATCAGCTATGTATCACCAGTTACTGTGTAACCAGCGATCCCTTGATGACTCGAGGAAGAAGCTGTAATGAAATATAATGATCATCCTGACGGAGATTTGGGCCAGTTGTCGTGCAACTGCCATTTTAGACTTCAAAGATTGTCTTACCACTCAGAGTATCGTTTACTTGTGCGGTTGGCAAAGTTCCGGTTACCGTGTAACCGATCCCCCAGCAAGTTGCCGTGTGTCGCTACCGCAAAAATAAGGTTCCGGCAAAACAGAAGAGTCGCCACCTTTCGTTATTTATCCCATAGAAAGGGAAAGGAAACGATCGGAAAAACGTGACGAAAAGGTATAAGACAAGGTCATCGCAACCAATGTCTGGATTCGGGAGTCGGTTACGCAAAGGGAAGGTATTAGCACCCCTCACGTCCATCGTACTCGATGGGATCCATGCTTGTGTGTTTATTTGACGGGTTGATTAAACTATCTACGCTAAAGGTCTGGTCTGAAAAGAAAAGAGAATGACTCAGCAAAGCGTCGCACTTTATGCCTACGTATTCCCGTCTGGAACGAGAAATCAGAGTCAACGTAGTTCGCCTAACTACGGGTTATGGGGGGAGGTTGCTCGCCGAGATATCGCATCTCGTGCCTACGTACTTTCACACGGCGTGAAAGATCAGAGCAAACGTAGTTCGGGACAACAAGAGACACAGGTTTGTCTTTTTTATCCGAGTAGGGTTAACAGACGGTTCCAGCAGTTTGGTGTATGCAGCTCGCTCGACGGAGACTTAGGCGTTTACCGTTTGCGGTAGAACCGAGAGTTAACAGAACTCTCTTTATGAAAATGGTTTCCCAGGATTAAAGGCCCAAGAGGACAAAAAGATGTTTGATCTTTGTTTTCTTTTTTATAGAGAAGTATCTTTTATGGATGTTTGCAACTGATATCGCACTAGAGACTATGACCTGAGAGTGAATGCGTCGCATGTCACTCAAAGGGTGCCATACTAAACATCCAAGCTGTTGAAAAGAAAATCTCCAACAACCCTTTCTCAAGTAGCTTAAGGCTCGTAGCGTACGATGTTAATTAACCTTTATTACTGTATTTTGATTTGTTTGAAGATGAAAAGAGAAAAGACGCACCAAAGGGGACTAGTCCATCCTAAAGTTGTCATGCAAAGTTCATCCTATGGTTGAGATTAGGAGGGAACTACCTAATGTTATCATGCATGGTTAGAACACTAATGTCTATCATAACTTCCCTTGAACAAGAGAAACCAGAGTTCCTAGGGGAACATGGCAAAGGAAAGCAACAGTAAAAGAAATAACTATAAAGAAATAAAATTGTAAATAAAATGCATGCAATGCAACATACAAGCAGAAGGAGCTAAGCTCAACTTCTAGAGCAAGCAAGCCCAAAGGCAACATACAAAGCACAGGCAAGGGAGACAGACTCAACCTTAAGCCAGCAAGCAAAGCCAATCAATAACAGTCAAGCAGAGGGAGCCAGCCTCAACCTCTAAATGCAGACAAGAAAAGGGAGAAAGCTCAACCTTTAGGATGCTCTTAGACCTAGAAACATCTATATGTGAGCCTAGTCTAATGCAACACACCAAACAGTTACACAAGCAGCAGTCAAGCAATCAGAAAAGACAGCAGACAAAACAGCGAACGAACAGCTCAACAACAAAGCAGATAAACAGTAAAAAAAATTAACAGTCAGCAACTAACTCCAAGTCCAAACCATCTTCAAGAGAAGGAAATGAAAGCTCCAACTTCAAGCTCCAACAAGAGAGAAGAAAATTAACATCAAGATGATTGTAGGATGATGGGAAGCAGGATGGAAACCAAAGGAATCCACCCTGGCACTCAACCATACATCAGAGATAGGCATCCTCAAAGGTTCTACCTCTTGTGAAATGCCACACATCCTTCCAAAGGAGGGATGAGGCTTCCACATAGGGACCTTGAATCATGGGATGGGAATGGAAAGCAATCAAAGCAATCCATGTTTCTTTGAAAAAAGAGAAAACCAACTAAGCTCTTCCTAAACCCTAATTGATCAAGCCACAAGCAAGCTACTAAAAGAAGGTCTAAACACCAAATCAAGCCTAGGTATTCAAGCTAAAGAAACCTCAAGATGTCTAATGAACCACCACAAGAGATTTAGAAGCTTATTTGCACTAAAATCCACCTTTGAGATTCAACTAAGGGAAAGGCAACACTAGAAGCACCCTAATTAACACCTTAAATGTTAAATCTACTTAAAATCTTAAAACACCTCCTAAAATTCTACCAAATTTTCTAAAGGATCCTATGCATGTTATTAATTTGTGGGCAAAGGATAGGGCCTTAATCTAAAGGGAAGGCACCCAAAGAAATCCTAAAACCCAAAGAGGTCAAAAGTAACCCTACAAATAGGAGGTCAAGGGAACTAGTCCTAAACAGAACCTAAAATTATCTAAAAATTATGAATTAAATCCTAGGGGATCATGCATCTCTAATCTACCAGCAAGCCAAAATTCAGCCCCAAAATTCAGCCCTAAATTCTATACCAAACAGCCAATCAAAATTCAGCAAAAACATGAAGAAATAAGCCAAAAATAAGGAATTAATAAAAATGAAAAAAGTCAAATTAAATGGAAAATTGCATGAAAATGAAATGTAAAAGCATCAGAAAATGAAGAATAAAATCTAAATCATGCTCATATTTTTATTTTATTTTTCTGATCAATATTGAAATTACTATGAATTAAAAATGAAACAAGTAACTAAAATAAAAAGAAAATCAATTAAAAGAAATAAAAATGTTGAAATTAATCAGGACTGTTGGATCAATGGACCAAGTCTCCTAATCTAAGGGCTCACACACTGCCAGCGCATTAATGATGCGCATCGTTTTGGCTGGTCCAAGTCAATTCTCAGGTTAGATCTCGTGCGTTGGATGAGTGGACAAAGTCAAGTGGTCAAGCTGATCCAAGGGTGGGGAGGTCATCTTCCTCATTTCAAACTCAGATGGAGGGAAGATTTTCAGGTGAACCAGACGGTGGCTGAGCCATCGTCTTCTCCGGCGAGCCAAAATTACACGTCAAGGAACCTTAACAAAATCTACATCATTCCACTCCAATTTTCACGTAGATCTCAAATATGCTATCCATTTCTTCTAATTCTCAACAGAATTCAAAACACGATAGAAATCCTAAAGGGCACCAAGTTCTGAGATCTCACCAAACCTTCAATTGAAACCACAGATCTTCTCCTTACACTTCATAGATCATCATAAACTAATCCATTCATGCTAAAGCCTCAAGATCAAACAGTTATAGGTCTCAACAGAAAATTGCTCACACCTAGAATTGTCTCTAAACTCCACGATTTTGATCCAGAATCCATCTATAATCTCTCCTAAACCTTAACCTCATGCTAAAACATGCTAGATCATCATGAATCTACAGCAATTTTGAAAGTTGCTTACCTGAGTTGAAGCTTCAAATTGGAGCACTTCCTCTATGATTCAAGCCTCTAGATGATGCAGATTCCTTCCTTGAGGAATGATAAAGCTTCTAGAAACCACAATTTGCTCTGAAATGCACTCAATCTGAAAACACGATTTTCACTTGGAGCTTTGAAATTCACTCTGCAATCTCTGGCTATGGCACGAAACAATCACCAACCTTGATCAAAACCTTCCTCTGAACTTATATAGAAGTGATTTTGATGAGTTGGAGGCCCAATCAGTGAGATCCAGTTTTCACTTTTACTTGAAATTTCCAACTATGGTGTACACGAATCTGAGCTCAAAACTTCTCCAAGAAGCCTCAAATGCAATGCTTGTTAACTGTGGAGAATGTATGGATAGGATTAAACCCTTGTTTGTATCCTATGGCCAAGATTGGAAGCGTTTCTTCACCATGAAGCAACAAGGTAAAACACCATGAATTAGGCCTCAAATGAAATTTCTAATATTTCCATCATGTTCAAAATGATTTTTCTGATTAAAATGAGCACTCATTTGGTCTTATTTGAACACACATGAATTAATTTGAGTTTTTTTCACATAAATGCCTTTTAATTCCCCTTTTGTCAATTTCCTTCAAACCAACTCTCACCCTAAGCCAAATCAATTCATCCTTGATACATGGTTGACCTAAAAAAATCATTTTGAGCAATTTTTGTGTTAGACAAAACTTCATTTGAAGCTTTCAAGATAGTGAAAATGACCTATAATGCCAAATGATCTATAATCTCACTTTCCCAAAATACCCCTAACTTGTAAACCTCATAACTTGAGTTCTACAAATCAGATGGAAGACTTATAGTACAATTTGGAAAGCTAAGATAAAGACCTACAACATTCATGTTGGCCAAACGTTGTGGAGAAACACCCTTCTAGGTCAAAAGTCCCTTGGAAGTTGGTTGACTTTTGCAGACAAATTTAACATTCATCTGATGACCTGTAACTTGTCTGGACCATAACTTGAGTTATATAAATCCAATGGAGGACTTATAGTACTCAAATTAAAGCTACGAGCATGCTCTACAAGTTTCATGGTAGCCAAAAGTTGGGATGAAACTTGTATCTTGAGATAAGTGGTCTTGAAGTTAGGTACTAAATATGGGATTTTACCCTGAGAACCCTAGTTTAGAAACTCCTCACACTTTGAAATTTTCTTGGATTGATCTTGGAATATCACCTCATGTATCTCAACACAACTTTCAATGATCACAAAGACTTAAAATTGAGTCTTAATCCTCTTCAATTGCACAGTTGACTCAAGGTTACCCAAATGAAAACCCTAATTGCAACACCCTCAACTGTGGCTCTTCACCCTTAACATAATGACTTGACTGAGCTCCACCAAAACTCTCAAGGCATTCCATGAGCTCTATCCACACTCTATCCATGACCAAGGCTCCACAACCCACTGATGGTCTTCAATTGGTCCTCAGGTTAGGAGATGAACCCTATATAAGCAACCAAACTCCTCAAGAACATAACCCACTTCCTGATGACTTTGGTGACATCTCAAACATGAATAAGACCTCTAGATAGGCTCCTCTTGATATAAACCGCACTTAATCCCCTGCCATATGAATAATGCTATGCTATGCAAATGCTAGATCAATGATATGCTAATGCAATGAAACATAAACCAAGTGAGAAAAAAGGTTAGGCAAATTTTGGGGTGCAACAGCTGCCCATATTCAAGCGGCTTGAACCTGACTGGATGAAAAGCGAACGGCTTTCAGACGATCAAGGTAAAAGACAGTTAAATACTAAAGAACCCAGAAATTTGCTAACCAAAGAAATAAACTGCACAAACTGCTTGAGGGAACAAAAAAATCCAGAGAATTGAATCCGGTTGTCACGGCAACAACTGATCAATCATCTGATACATAACCCGATTTCAACATCAACCACCTGCGTGACGCCACAGGCATTGAATCCACATTATACGCTACAATAAGTGGGCACCACATCGTAGGACCATATTAAAATATCCTCCTTAACCTTCCATTTCCGAAGAAACGGGCATGCACTACGTAAAGTGCGTCATCCATGTACTATCCTGGATCTTCCATTTCCGAAGAAACGAGCATCGCACTAAATAAAAGCGCGGTATGTCAATATACTCTCCTTGACCTTCCATTTCCAAAGAAACGGGCATACACTACATAAAGTGCATCATCCATGTACTATCCTGGATCTTCCATTTCCGAAGAAACGAGCATCGCACTAAATAAAAGCGTGGTATGTCAATATACTATCCTTGACCTTCCATTTCCGAAGAAACGGGCATACACTACATAAAGTGCGTCATCCATGTACTATCCTGGATCTTCCATTTCTGAAGAAACGAGCATCGCACTAAATAAAAGCACGGTATGTCAATATACTATCCTTGACCTTCCATTTCCGAAGAAACGGGCATGCACTACGTAAAGTGCGTCATCCATGTACTATCCTGGATCTTCCATTTCCGAAGAAACGAGCATTGCACTAAATAAAAGTGCGGTATGTCAATATACTATCCTTGACCTTCCATTTCTGAAGAAACAGGCATACACTACATAAAGTGCGTCATCCATGTACTATCCTGGATCTTCCATTTCCGAAGAAACGAGCATCGCACTAAATAAAAGCGCGGTATGTCAATATACTATCCTTGACCTTCCATTTCCGAAGAAACGGGCATGCACTACGTAAAGTGTGTCATCCATGTACTATCCTGGATCTTCCATTTCCGAAGAAACGAGCATCGCACTAAATAAAAACACGGTACGGGCCTCCGAAGACTTGACCAAGCAACTCTGCAGGGAAAATCTGGCAATAACTCCAAAGTCTAATTATGAAGCCTTTTAATGCTGACGTAACAGCCATGCGAGGAGATCTCTGCCGGGGAAATTCTGACGTCAACTTCCAGACATTAACCTTGACAACAAGTAATGACTTCAACCGTCTAATCCCTGAAATCTTTCTTTTAAAATGCTGATGTGACAGCAACCTGAGGAAAACTCCGCTGGGGAAGAAGAGAAACTTAACCAAGCAACTCTGATGAGGGTAGATAGGATAGGACGAAAGTTATCATCACATATCTCATGCCAAAAATTTGAATATCCGAAAACCATCCTGAACAAGAATTCCAATTACCTGCCGGGAAAAACACCTGAAAACAAAGAGGTAACCAACCTGGCTTATGTTTCAAAATGCATATGTTTGAAAATGGCATAATGCTCCATACGGCATGGAAATGCTACGCGTTTGACGATGAAATGAAAATATGATGCAGATATCATGATATATGCAAGATGCAAATTCAGGCTCAGGCTGCTAGAGAAAAGCTGGATACAGAACCGCTTCAGCAAAATAAATGCTGAAGACAAAGCCAACTCTGCTGGGGATAACCGAGTATCACAGAATTATCCCAACAAAATAAATGCTGGAAAGGTAAACCGACTCCGCTGGGGGAAGAAACAATCCTGCTGGGGGATAGCTTACAAATCCGGAGTTACGAACTCTGTTGAGGATGATCAACCTATTGGAGGAAAGACAACATGCTGGAGAACAAAAAGAGCCATCCTGCGTGGGGATGATCCTTTTCAAAACCATTGGCAACCTGGTTGTGTCCTGTGAGATCTTCACTGGGGATTAAATGTGCACATGACCACTGCTGGGAGTGCACATTACTGCCTGATCGCTTGCTAACTCGCATCCCACTCTTCTGGGGATAAAAATGCGACTTCCATCTGCTGGGGAGGAATAAGATCACTTAGAGCCTGCTCCTAAGTTAAGGGACTCCGGCTGGGGAAACACGATCCCTTGGCTGTTTGTTGCAAAGGTAACAACCCTGCAAAATACGAGCAACCACAAGATATCCTATACAAAAGGAAATATCCAGGTCAGTATTTGGGACAATTGTTCAGTCAATTCAAGGTTTTAACGATTATTGGTCGAGGCCTGCAAGTTTATGCACGTGCAAGTTTATCAAAAACATCAGCGTTTTCCACAAACAAAACAGTAAAAGTTAAAACAAGAAACAAACATCAAGTACTGGATAGTATGCGTTTATTGATAACGGGCCTGTAAATAGGAAAAGTTTTTACAATGGATGCCACTCCTGAAAAGAGGAAGCTACAAATATGTACAGAGGTACAAAGAATTTTGTATACATGTAGGCAACGTGATACAAACAAACACCATGAGTTGATCCTCCTATGACTCGCCTAACTCCGACGCTTTCCTGATACTCAATCCTCGGAAGAAATTGACTTGGATAATCGACCCTCAGGTACTCCTAAACCACTAAGCAACGCAGTATCAAACTCGGACCGCGGTCATTTGCTTTTTCAATCCCTAACTTTTGCCTGAATCGCCCTTTCGGGTTTTCAATTCACCGGGATACCCTTTTTTGCCGAAGTGGCCTTTTCAGGTTTTCGACTTCGCGGGTGTACATCTTTTCAAATTTTATCCCTAATTTTTGCCCGAACTTTTTCTCTCTTTTTTTTTGTTCGCCGGGATACCCCATTTTTGCCTGAACTTTCTTTTTATTGTCCAGCGGGTCTCTTTAAGCAAAGTATTTTTTAACTGCCTCCGAGTTCGCAGGGGATGTAAAATCTTTGCCATCCATGGTGGACAACAGTAAGGCTCCTCTAGAGAAGACCTTTCAAACGATATATGGACCTTGTTGCACCCCAAAATTTGCCCTCTTTCAAGGCTTGACTCATATCTTCATTTCTTTCAAATTCAATGACATAAGGGAAGTCCATCATTCCAAATTCAAGGTTCATGAATTCAAGGCTAGATTCAAGAATTTTTACAAAGAGAAACCTCTTGACATTTTCAAGAATGTTACATTGGTTACCAAATTTCAAACTCTTGATAATGCTTAGGAAATTAAGCTATTTCTAGTCTTAATTCAAGCTTCTAAGTAACTTCATACCAAGGTATCCCCCATGCTCCATCAAGTCTATATGACCCTCTTTGTGCTTACAAACATGCAAGGAAAATATTTAAAAGCTAATTCAATGTTGGAATATTTCAAGATCAATACCATGCATGTTCAACCATGAGCAATATGAATGCAATCCAAAACAGCCCTGTTGCACCCTAAAATTTGCTCAACCTTTTTCACTTGGTTTATGTTTCAATATCATTAGCATTTGCATATAGAGTCATGTGCATAGCCTAACCATCTGCATAACATAGCATAGCAAATCATCCAGCAGGGACCAATCATTATTCTCATCTCTATGAGCCTATAAAGAGGTTATTATTCAAATTCAATCTCATTCAAGTCATCAGAAAGAATTGGAAAGCTAAAGAAGTCAATGGATCAAGCAAGCAATCTATCTCCTATCTGAGGGTATCTGAGGATCATCAAAGAAGATGTGAGCTGTGGGATGAGCATGGAGAGTATCTAGACATCATAGAAGACTTAGAAAGTCATTTGGAGAAGGAGACAAGTCATTGATGTGATCACAAGAGTTGCAGTTGAAGACAGTCAACTAGGGTTCATCTGGGTCAACCCTGGGTCAATTCTAGGTCAATTGATTGATTGAAAGGCATTGAGGGCTATTGGAGAGATGTGGGGTTCATCATTTGGCATGTAAAGAAGGATATTTTGTTGTGCTAAGAAGAAATCAAGAGAAATCAAGGAGAAGAGGAGTCTCTAAATTAGGGTTTCTGTGTAAAATTCCCTAGTTTAGGTCAAATTTCCCAGCAAGATAAGTCAAAATGCAAGCTTCAAATGGATCCTTGGCCAACATGAAACTTGTATAGGATATCAAGACCTTTAATTTTAGTGGTGGAAGACATCAAGGAGATTTATAGAACTCAAGTTATGGTCCTTACAAGTTACAGGTCATCTGAGGTATCTGAAATTTTGTCTGTGAAAGTTACTTGTCTTCCAAGCAATTTTTACCCCTCAAGGAGATTTCAAATGAATTTATGTTCAACATAAGAGTTGTTCCTCATTGTCTTAGATTTCTAGAATGGTATGGTATGCCTTCATATGATTTGTGGAACTCTACTTATGGTCTTGGCAAGCAAGGGGTATTTTGGTCATCTAAGAATTACAGGTCATTTCAAGCCTATGCCCAAAAATCATACAAGGAAGCTTCAAATGGAAAACTTCACAACATCAAACTTGCTCCAAATGACATTTTGAGTCTATAAAAGTGACCATGAAAGATTGGAAAGACTCATAGCTCAAGGTTTCAAAATTGGTGGATTTAATGAATAAAAAATGACCTAAAAATGAGATTTTTCATATTTTGACCAAATGGGGTGAAATTAGAGGTCATTTTGATTGGAAAAAATGTTTTAAGAACATTGGCAAAAGTAGAATTTTGAGTTTGGTTCAAGATTTGAGAGATATGCATGGTTACTTACAATGAAGGTTACATAATCCAAATCCAAGGGAAAGTGTGCATGGGAAGCTTCTCCAAAGTTCTAGGAGTTTCTAATCTCATCTATATATTGAATTGAAGAACTCCATGCCATGGTTGGTGAATCACTTTGCTCATAACACCAAGTTTCAT
Source organism: Lathyrus sativus (assembly GCA_963859935.3). NCBI lineage: Eukaryota > Viridiplantae > Streptophyta > Magnoliopsida > Fabales > Fabaceae > Lathyrus > Lathyrus sativus. Next base: position 58,747,861 of record OZ012741.1, read on the forward strand.
ACAATTCTTCCAATTTGCAAAATCAATTCAAACTCTCTCAAATCTCTATCAATCTCCATTTTTCTTGATCTGATCTTCATCACCATCACTCATAGATCAGAATTCACATCAAGATTGGTTAGAATTGGGGAGAACTCGTGCCACACAATTCCATCATCCAAGGAGCAAGATTTTGGTGATTGCAAGATCCAAGAGGATTGAACAAGATTCAGTGCATACAGAACTCATCATCAAGTTCCCTGATCCATTTCCAATCATTACAAGCATCAGATCAGAGAATTTCATAGCTGTTTTCTTCATTTTACACCAGGTTGGATTTCTATTCGAATTGCATGATTCATCCAGCATGTTAGTGATTTGTTAGCATAGAATGGTTAAGATAAGTTAGATGATGAATTTCACCAAGTTTGAAGAAGTTTCATGGAGGTTGCCATTGGTGTGACAAAACTGTTAGGACTTGTAACTCATAGTTCATGGCATGATAATCTTGGATCTATGGCTTAAAATGATCAGTGTGAGATGTAGATTATGTTAGGATAGAATTGAGCAAGAATTGAAGCAATTGATATCAGGTGATCATGGTGGAACCAAACTGTTATGCCTATCGGGTTTAGTTCTTGGTTGAGTTTTAGAGGAAGATAAGGGCATGGCTGTGTAGAGGGAAGAATTTAGGCCAACTTTGCTTTTTATGGCGTGTGATTTCATGGAAGAACAAGAGAGAATAGAGAGGTGTAAGCGCGTGCATGGGAGAAGAGAATTTCAGAAACCCTAGGGTTTCAAGGTTGAAGATAACCCCAGAGCCACACGATCTTGATATTGACTTTGACTGGGGACTAAATCCAATGGCTGCGATTTAACATGAAAGCGGAGGGAAATTCAAATGGTGCAACGCACCGTTTCACTAAAACCTCTCCAATGGGCTCAGATTTCATTGCTTTTCACACCCTCCTCAATCAGGCCCATTTCCATTATAACTAAAAAACTTGTTAACTGCACCGTTTTCATTTTTTTTAATTTTTGCTATCATTTTCTGTTTGATTGGGCCCAGACGCGCCTGCTATGCGCGCCCCCCAGTCTGGGCCCATCTCTTGTTTTAACTGATTCTCCTTACTCATTGCACCCCTTTCCATTTAATTCTCATTTAATTTCCTTCAAAAATGCCAATTCTTTCAAAAATCATAAAAAATATAAAATGCATAATTTTAATTGGTTCTTTTTGCATATTACTCATAATTTTATTAAGAAAAATATCACATAAAAAAATAAATATTTCATTTCATTTTCATATTTTTGGTATATTTTTCTTTTAAATAGGTGTAAATAACATTTAGTTTGAGGCATGGATTTGTTAATTTTAGTTTGAATAGATGCTTTAATATTTTTGTCCCATTCTTTTTAGGTTGATTAGTTTAGACCTTTATCTTGTACATAAAATTTAGTTCATATTTTTAGGATTAATTTTTAGGTGATTTGTTTAGGTGTGAATAACAGGATCAAAACTAGGGTTTAGGAGATAACATAGGTGAATTAGTTCATTTCCCTTAGGAGTTGTAGTTTGAATCTTTGGGGTATGGGACTATAGGGATTATGGGTAGTTATTAGATCCCTTAGAAAATATTAGGATTCCCCTACTGCTATTAGTATACTGCTATATTTGCTTGACTGGTGTGGTGTGCCCTCTCTGGGGATTATTATTTGTCTGTTTGGGGTATTGGGTTTGCTTGGGGATTGGGGAGAGATGAAGATTTGTGATGATGAAGCCATTTGAAGATCAGGGGATTGAAGGCCAACTTCCAGAGTTGATGAGGAGATTCTTGCTAGCAGCCGTTGAGGAGTATAGGATTTAGGAGTTAGGCAGAGCTCTAGAGTAGAAAACTTGTTTCCCAAACATGGAATGCCTTGTCTGCATCCATTCTTTCTCTATGATTCAAAGTCTCTTTCAAATATCCACCTCCTTCCTTTGGAAGGATCAGTGAATGTATTTGAAAGATAGAACTTTTGAGAGAAAATTATCTGTATAATGTTAACAGTTAATGAGCCACCCTTGGTAGGCAGTTTACTGTTTAACATTCACCTCATCTTGTTGACTGATGTTCATCCTGAAGATTGAGACTTGAAGAAAAGCCATTACAGATGGAAGACTGATAATCAATACCTTGCTTGAAGGCTGTGGAGATGGAGATTGAGGCTTGCTGAAGCTTGTAGCTGTTTGGAGATGACTTGAAGCTAGATGTTGATGCAGAGCTGCTGTGGCTGTTTATTTTTGGCTGTTTATTTCTGATGTATTGTTTGGTTTTCCTGGACTGTATTGTTTGCTGTTTAACCTGTTGGGTTGAAAGTGAATTCTGTTCACTTTTGCCTATTGTTTTCTAGGTTCGAGGTTGAGTGGGACTCTCTTTCCTCGCTTGTATTGCTGCATCCATGCATTTTACTGTTTTACTGTATATTTGCTATTGTTTCTGTTTCCGTCTATTCCCTTAGGACCTCTGTTTCTCTCTGTGCAAGAGAGGAGCATGATAGACATTAGGTCTTAACCCATGCATGATAATATTAGGTTAGTTTGATTCCCTTTTCAACCGTAGGTTAGAGTTCTGTCTCTTCTTTCTCAAAACAAATAGAAAAACACAATAAGATTTCAAACCCAATAAAAGACACTTCTTCCGTAAAAGAATGTGAACTCATCAAAACGTAAATTTTTGTCCGCTTGGACTGTTAATCAGGAAAACCCTTTTTCAGAAGGAATAAAAGCAATCAAGACAGGCTTGTGTCTTCCGTGGCCCGAACTACGTTTTCTCTGATCTTTCATGTTGTATGAAGGTACGTAGACATAGGATGCGATATCCTAGCGAGCAACCTTCCCCTCCTTTCCCGTAGGTAGGCGAACTACGTTGACTCTGATTTCTCGTTCCAGACGGGAATACGTAGGCATAAAGTGCGATACTTTGCCGAGTCATTTTATTTTCTTTTAACCCCTGGCCTGTAGAATAGATAGAATAACAATCCATACCCGAAAACAAGCGTGGATCCCGTCGAGTACGACGGACGTGAGGGGTGCTAATACCTTCCCCTTGCGTAACCGACTCCCGAATCCAGGTTTTGGTTGCGATGACCATACCTTTCCCCGTCTTTGCGGTAGGTTTACTCTGAGCGTTTCCTTTCCCTCCTGTGGGATAAATAACGCACGGTGGCGACTCTTCTGTTCAGCCGGCGCCGATTTTCGCAGTAGCGACAGCTGGCGACTCTGCTGGGGATCCAACGTCCCCTGGCTGCTAAGGACTGCGATAGTTCCTTATGCATTTGGGATCCAACGTCCCTTAAGAGAGTCAATCCTAACGCTTGTTTTCCCGTCGAGGATTTTGTATGGATTTATATTTCTGACCTTTATTTTCAGCATTATATTATTGATTATTATTGTTGTATTGGGGTGTGACGGGTGATTCTATGGTTGAGAGATAAGCCGGACCTGGGCTTGAGTGAACCTAGAATTAGAGTAGAAAGTAGTGGGCGCGTGCCGGCTTTGCTTGCATTAGTGTCTCATGAAATCTACACTCGGACGAGGTTCTTCTGGTTGGCTTCTTTTTCTACCCTTTGGGTCGAAGGGGTTGTTGGTCAGCTGAATTGTCGACTCCGGGGACCGATCATTTGGAAGTTGGCTAAGTGAGGCCTCTTCAGGAATTGATGATGCCACTCCTTCTGGGAATCATATCATCAACCCTGAAAGTCTGTGACGCCGACGACCGCATAGGATGTCGTACCTTGTGTCAGTTACTAGGACATCCACCTATGAGAGGGGTTTGGGTTATGCAGGTAACTAGACCTTCAGATACCGGTTATTTCTTGATCAGAGATCCTGGGTATTTATGGAGAGTTCTGAGGTCTGTCAGAGGCCAGTTGGAGAGTTCCGAGGTCTGTCAGAGACCAGTTCGAGATATGATGTGAGGTCTGTCAGAGACCAGTTGGAGATATGTTATGAGGTCTGCCAGAGACCAGTCAGAGTTATGTTGTGAGGTCTGTCAGAGACCAGTGTTGGAGCTTTGTTTTAGGTCTATCTGAGACCGGGGTTTGAGGACTTCTAGAGGGTCTATCTGAGACTTCTGATATGGTTCAGGCTTTTTCAGCCACGACATTTGGTCCCTGTTGCATGTTACTTGCATTGCATTGTTTGCATACTCATTATCATTGCATTCCATTAACGTGTGTCTGTGTTGCAGGTGCATTTGCATATCCCCTGGTTCTAGTGCCCGGACTTCTGAGTATTGATCATGGCGGATTTGAGGAAGACGGTTGCGTATAAGCTACCCACACCTGATATTACTCCTTTGCTTGGTCTGGTATCTCTTGCTGATGAGGAGGTTAGGAGAAGTTTCAGAATGAGTCATGGGAGATTACTGAGATTAGTCTGCAAGCCCACTGCTGATGAGATTAATGGGCTGTACACCTTGATGCAGTTCTATGACCCCGCATTGAGATGTTTCACGTTTGCTGACTTTATTCTGGGGCCCACCATTGAAGAGTATGTGGAGTTTACTGAGCTACCAGTGCAGAACAAGGTTCCCTTTATTCACTCTGCTGCTGAGCCCAAGTTGGAGGACTTAGCTAAAGCCTTGCACATGAACGCTGCAGAACTGTTAGTGACTTCTTGGCTTGGGGTTTCAGGTTTCTCTCTTGATTTTCTGGTTGGCAAGGCTCAGGAGTATGCCAAGAGCGGATGTTGGGTGGTTTTCAATGCTATTTTGGCTCTATGCATTTATGGAATTGTGCTGTTTCCTAACTTGCCCAATTTCGTGGACTTGGAAGCTTTCCATCTGTTTGCTGCTGGCAACCCAGTGCCCACGTTGATCGGAGACTTATACCACTCATTACACTACAAGAATGAAAACAAAAGGGGAAAGGTTGTTTACTGCTGTGCGCCTCTGTTGAGCATGTGGTTTAAGAGTCATCTTCCCCCGAAGGGATCTTTTGTGGATAATGTAACTACCGCTAGCTGGTCAGAGCGCCTGATGAGGCTATCTTCTGAAGACATAAAGTGGTTTGATCGAGACTTGCTGGGGTCTGAGCTTATCTTCAGTTGTTCTGGGTACCCTAATGTCCCGCTGATAGGAAGAAAAGGGTGTATCAATTACAACCCTTCTCTGTTCATTCGCCAGTTCGGATACGCTTTGAAGAACCCACCAAAGGAGGAAGAAGTACAGGAATCTCTGTACTTCACCGGTGATTTGAAGGGAGAGTTGTTAGCCAAGCTGCAGCATGCCTGGACGCGTATTAACAGAAAAGGGAAGCCACTGTTAGGGAAGAATGACTGTCAGGCTTATGCACCCTATAGAGTTTGGATCCAAGAGAGAGCCAGTCAGTTGCGGATGCCATTTCCAGATGCACCGGTCCCTGTTCATATTCCGGTAGAAGAGCCAACTACTGTTACTAGGGAGGCCTACGAGCAAGTGGTGAAAGAAAAAGAAGCCTTGATGAAGATCAATGAAGGGTTAGAGCAAGAGCTAGCCCAGATACGTAGTAAGAAAAACAAGGCCGTGCATGCTCTCCAACAGCAGATCGAGCTAGTAAACAGACTAGGGGCTGAGTTGACTGAGGAGAAAAAGAAGCGCGAACGTCTGGGGCAAGAGTTCAAAAGCTCCCATGACATGCTGGAGTCCAAAAAGAAAGCACTCGACGCAGCACACCGAGAAATCTCTTCTTGTAATAAGACTTGGAATGCTACGCTAACCAACAATAAAAAGAGGGAGGACAAGTTGAAGCAGCAAATCTCCGACCTCGAAGAGCAGTTGAAGGCTAGCATCAAGAAATATGAAGAAGAAGTGATGACCCGATATAGTCTCCAGAATGCATTGAACAAGGCCATCAAAGGCAGGGATGAAGCTGTGTCTCAGAAGCGTAAGCTAGAGGATCGCTTCGGAGAAGGGGCATGGGAAGAAACTGCTGGAGACGTGCGACGTGTTCTCAAGAGAAGAAACCAACTTGTTGAAGGGCTGCTTACCCGACCAAGCCATCCAGAGACCAAGAAGTTAATAGAAGAGTACCGGGCTTATGGGAGTACTTGATCATTTCATGTATTAACTTGTATGCTTTATTTGCATAGTGCTGACCATCACCAAAATTGTTGGTTGAGGTCATGCCTTCTTATTGTACTCAGTGATATTGTATTCTTGGCTTATTGGATTTCTCTGCAATATATGAGGCTTTCTGTGATTCAGCTCCAATCTTCATATTGCTAGCACTGTCACTGCACTGGCACCTTCGCACTAGAATCGGGGAATGAATTCCCCTAATGCACAGACACACATTGCATTGCATTCATATTCATATTGCATTACAGGTGATTTTTTGGATGGTATCTTATTCCCTGCTCTGTACCAGGTCTTTTTCAGGATTGCAGATCAGCGCCCACACCGCTACTCCACTCGCACCAACTGTCGAAGAATCATGGATCAAATGCAGAACGAGATGCAAGATATGCGTGAGAAGTTGGCACTCTTCATGCAGACCATGGAGACTATTGCAAAAGGTCAGGAGAATTTGCAAGCTATGGTGCAGCCTCTGTTGGTCAGAAATGCTGGTCACGGTAATAAGGATCATCAGTCTGTGCGAGTCGACATTGTTCATGGGGATGGCACTCCCACACCAGTGGCTCCACCTGTAGTCAACATACCTGCTGTTAATGTCAACAACGGTACTGCTGCCGGGAACGGTAACGTTGGAATGAGGAACGAGACTGCTGTCCATAACGTTGGGCTTGGTGATGTCAATTTGGGTGATAATATGGGAGGCAACGACTTCAGTAATGCTGGATTCGGTTTCAATGACCAGGGGTTCGACAATACTGGGAAGTATGGTTTCAATACTCAAGGCTTTGGGCAGGACGGATATGGTATGACCAATCAGGGTTACGGAGGATTCGGAAACGAAAACGGCGTTGGGTTGATGGCTTTTGGACCTGCGGGAATTGCTCCGGCGTACGGCAACAGAGGGTGAGGCCCAGTGATGAATCAGATTAGAGCTGGTCGTAACAACGGATACGATGGGTATGGAGCTGGAAATGGTAACTGGCAGGAGGATCAGCAGGAGGACGCCTTCTCCGGCGGAGGTTTCGAAGGGCCGATGGATGACTCCCAGAGGATCAGAATGCTAGAAGAGCAGATGAGGGGGGTCGTGAACCAAAGTGCTGTGGGCTTAGACATGTCAACAATGGGTCTGGTATCTGGCTTGAGGGTGCCAATCAAATTCAAAGCTCCTACCTTTGATAAGTATAAAGGGGACACCTGTCCGAAAGTGCACGTGATGGCTTATTACAGAAAGATGTTTGTGTATTCAACTGATGAGAGAATGCTAATGCACTTCTTTCAAGATAGCCTGTCAGGCCCATCCCTCGAGTGGTATATGGGATTGGAGCCAACTAATATAAAGACCTGGAAGCAACTGGCAGAGGCATTCGTAGCTCACTATAAGTATAACAGCGACTTGGCACCCAACCGGGTCCAATTGCAAGGGCTGTCTCAGAAGAAGGGTGAGAGCTTTAAAGAGTATGCGCAAAGATGGCGCGACATGGCTGCCAGGGTCCGTCCTCCTCTAGAAGACAAGGAAATGAATGACATGTTCATTGGCACATTCACAGGCATGTTTTATGACAAGTTGTTTCACACATCTTTGGCTAGTTTCTCAGACTTAATTCTGATGGGAGAAAAGATTGAAAACAACATTAAACAGGGAAGATTCCAAGCGGAGGAATCTACTGCATCTGGCAGTAACAGGAAGGCTTTTGGTGGGCGCCGTCAGGGCGAGGCAAGCGCAGTGTTTGGGGGCCGAGGCCGAGGCAGAGGTCGAAACCAGTATCGTCAGCCGCAGCAGGTGGCGAGTGTTACTATTCCGTTTCAACAACAACAGCCAATGCAACAGCAACAGCAGCAGCAGCAGCCACAGCAGGGGGCACAACCCGCACAGCGCAGATTCCAGGGGGGTAAACCAAGGAGAGTGTTTGAGAAGCCTCCTTCAACATACGCTGATTTGCTACAAACACTACTGGGTCTAAACTTGGTAGAGAAGAGAACTCTGGCACCTATAACAGGTACTCCTCCGTATGGTTATGATGCAAGCAGGCACTGTGAGTTCCACTCTGGGGCTCCGGGCCATGATGTAGAGGGTTGCCATGCTTTTAAGCATGTTGTGCAGGATCTTTTGGACAGTAAAGCTATCAATTTCGGAACAGCGGGGCCGAATATAGTGCAGAAGCCCATGCCTAATCATGGGGCAAACGCCATTCTAACTGAGGAGGGTTTGAATCTGATTATGAATGTCGACGATTTGAAGACGCCGTTGAGCGAGATAAAGAGCCGATTATTGCAAGGTGGTGTCTATCCAGGTTGTGACGAATACTGCTTGGAATGTTGGACCCTAGCTGGGGGGTGTGATGATTTGAAGAAAGGCATCCAGGCTTTAATTGATGGAGGCACATTGCAGTTTGACCGAGCAGCAATTGAAGAACCTGCAGGGGCATTAGCAGATAATCGGAGTGATGTGGCCACTGTAACGATTCCTCGAAAGACAATCACTATAACAGCACCGGCCCAGCGACCACCGATCACCATAACTAAGGCCGGACCAATCGCGTACGAGAGCACAAAGGCAGTCCCATGGTCATATAGGTTGGAAGTGTATTGTGACGGAATAAAAATTGATGTTAACAAGCAGCCAGCCGAGACTGTAGATAATGTTGTTGGTACCGGAGGTATGAAAAGGAGTGGTAGGATCTTCATATCGCCTGAGGTGGAGGCCGAAAGACTGGCAAAGGGGAAGGGAAAGATGATTGAGAATGTCCCAGTGCAAGCAAGCGACAAAGAAGCGGCATCGAAAGATGTGGAGGAGTTCATGCGCTTGATTCGAAAAAGTGATTATAGGATTGTGGAGCATCTGCAACAGACACCTTCAAAGATATCTATCCTATCGTTGCTATTGTGTTCTGAAGCTCACAGAAATGCTTTGTTGAAAGTCCTGGATACTTCCTTCGTACCCCAAGATGTTTCCGTAAATCAGCTGGAAGGAGTGTTGGCTCATGTGAATGCAGGCCATAGCTTGGGCTTTACAGATTTCGATTTGACCCCTAAGGGGAGGGAGCATAATATGGCGCTGCACATCTCTGTCGTGTGTAGAGGATCGGTCATGTCGCATGTACTGGTCGATACTGGATCGTCTTTGAATGTGCTGCCCAAGAAAGCGATGATGAAGCTAGATGTCAGAGGAATCCTGTGCACGCCCAGTGACTTGGTGGTCAGGGCATTCGATGGCACGCGGAGAACAGTTTTTGGATCGATAACATTGCCTCTACAGGTGGGGCCGGAGGTGTTTGCAACTGAATTTTATATCATGGACATCCAGCCCGCATATAGCTGCCTGCTCGGACGACCCTGGATCTATGGGGCTGGGGCAGTCACGTCAACCCTGCATCAAAAGTTGAAATATATGGTCGGAGACAGCGTGGTCACTGTATGTGGAGAAGAGGACATCCTGGTCAGCCATCTGTCATCATTTAAGTATGTGGAGGTCGATGGAGAGATTCACGAAACACCCTGCCAGGCATTTGAAGGATTGCGCATCAAGGACAAAGGTCCCGGGCCGAGCAAAGCATCGGAAATAGCCGTCTCGTCATATAAAGAAGCTCAAGCTCTGGTAGAGACTGGTGAGACGAAGGGCTGGGGCAAAGTGCTGGACATTCCTGTGAAGATGGACCGGTTTGGACTGGGGTACCAACCGTCGTCGTCAACACCTGCTGTGGGGGCACCCCGTTTCAGAGGGCCAATAACTATCTCTGCTAGTGGAGTATGTCATGAGACCATCAACGCTGCTTCCGAGTCTGATGAAGGAGACAGCGATTGCGATATGGATGCCTGGATTCAGCCAAGCACGCCAGGACAGGGATTGTGCAACTGGTCTATTTAGGAGCTTGTTCCTGTGACTCTTAAACAGTAATGCTTTGTTTTATTAATTGTTGAACAATCTGGTGTCTTGCCCGGAGCATCATGATTTGCTTAGGGCTGTGCTGTTATGAACATTGCGTGTTTATCATTAAATAAAAGGCGTTTTTCATGTGCAAATATTGCGATCTCTGTTTTTCCTGTTTTGTATTTTTCAATAAAATGGCAACGCGGTTATTCGCTTTATACGCATTTTGAAGCATTTAACCATTCTTTTTGCAGGATAACATTTTCAGATGACATCCTTGAACCACCTATGACTCGTCCCGACTTTGAGCACCCGGTGTTTCAGGCCGAAGAAGAGATTGCTGAAGATGGTGACGTTCCCGAAGAATTGTCTTGGTTGGTGAAGCAAGAGGAAAGAGTCATTCTGCCTCACGAAGAGGTCATCGAAATTATTAACTTGGGGTCGGAAGGGGTTGAAAAGAATATTCGTATAGGAGCCGCGCTGCAGAGCGACATCAAGCGAAGACTGGTTGAAATGCTCAGAGAGTATAGTGATGTGTTCACTTGGTCGTATGAAGACATGCCTGGGCTTGATACAGATATGGTTGTGCACCGTCTGCCGTTGAAAGAAAAATGCCCGCCGGTCAAGCAAAAGCTTCGCAGAACTAGACCAGATATGGCAGTGAAGATCAAAGAAGAGGTTCAAAAACAGTGGGATGCTGGTTTCCTAGCTGTGACGAAATATCCCTCATGGGTCGCTAACATTGTACCAGTACCAAAGAAGGACGGTAAAGTGAGAATGTGTGTAGATTACCGTGACTTAAATAAAGCGAGCCCAAAAGACGATTTTCCGCTTCCTCATATCGACGTGCTAGTTGATAATACTGCTCAATACTCCGTATTCTCCTTCATGGATGGCTTCTCAGGCTATAATCAGATTAAAATGGCGCCAGAGGATATGGAGAAGACTACTTTCATAACGCCTTGGGGAATATTTTGTTACAAAGTGATGCCCTTTGGGTTGAAGAATGCTGGGGCAACGTATCAGCGTGCAATGACGACTCTTTTTCATGATATGATGCACAAAGAGATCGAAGTTTATGTTGACGATATGATTGCCAAATCCCAGACGGAGGAAGAGCATCTGGTGAATCTGCTGAAGTTATTCAAAAGGCTTAGGAAGTTCAGGCTGAGACTGAACCCTAACAAATGCACCTTCGGGGTGAGATTGGGTAAGCTGTTGGGGTTTATCGTAAGTGAAAAGGGAATAGAGGTCGATCCTGCAAAAATAAAAGCAATACAAGAGATGCCGACGCCTAAAACAGAAAAGGAGGTGCGCGGGTTTTTAGGGAGGTTGAACTACATCGCTCGGTTCATATCTCACCTAACGGCCACGTGCGAACCATTGTTCAAGCTGTTGAAGAAAGATCAAGCTGTGACGTGGAACGAAAATTGTCAAAAGGCGTTCGATAAAATAAAGCAGTATTTACAGGAGCCTCCTATTTTGATACCCCCAGTGGCAGGGAGACCCTTGATTATGTATTTGACAGTTCTTGAGGGGAGCATGGGTTGTGTTCTCGGCCAGCACGACGAGACGGGAAGAAAAGAGCATGCGATCTATTACTTGAGTAAGAAATTTACAGATTGTGAATCTCGATATTCAATGCTCGAGAAAACTTGTTGCGCGCTAGCCTGGGCCGCCAAGCGTTTGAGGCAATACATGCTGAATCATACAACCATGCTCATCTCGAAGATGGATCCTATCAAATATGTATTCGAAAAGCAGGCATTATCAGGGAGAATTGCCCGTTGGCAGATGGTCTTGACTGAATATGACATCCAATATGTCTCGCAAAAGGCTATAAAGGGGAGTGTGTTGTCTGAGTATCTGGCGGAGCAGCCTATTGAAGATTACCAATCGATGAGGTTTGATTTTCCTGACGAGGATATCATGTACCTAAAGATGAAAGATTGCGAAGAGTCGTTGCCAGATGAAGGACCAGAGTTGGGTTCCAAATGGAAGATGATCTTTGATGGAGCTGTGAACGCTTATGGTAGCAGAATAGGGGCAATCATTACTACTCCACACGGGTCGCACATCCCGTTTACTGCCCGATTGACCTTTGCAGTTACCAATAATGAAGCCGAATACGAAGCTTGTATCATGGGGCTGGAAGAAGCCATTGATTTGCGAATAAAAAATCTGGACGTATACGGAGACTCAGCTCTGGTGGTAAATCAGATAAAAGGGGAATGGGAGACACGTCAGCCCAACTTGATACATTACATGAATTATGCAAGGAGACTGTTGCCTTTCTTCGACAAGGTTGAATTGCACCATGTACCGCGAGCAGAAAATCAAATGGCTGACGCTCTTGCCACTTTGTCTTCCATGTACAAAGTCAACTTCTGGAACGAGGCTCCCAGAATTATTATATCTCGGCTTGACAGACCAGCCTTCGTGTTTGCTATTGACGAAGCTTCTGACGATAAACCATGGTATTTCTATATCCTTAATTTCCTGAAGAACAAAGAATATCCGGCTGGGGCATCCAGTCAAGATCAGAAGACTCTCAGGAGATTAGCGGGTAATTTCTACTTGAATCCGGACGGTGTCTTGTACAGAAGAAACCACGACTTGGTGTTACTGCGTTGCGTGGACGAAAAAGAGGCAAAGTTGCTCATGGAGGAGATACATGAAGGTACATTTGGTACGCATGCTGGTGGGCATGCTATGACGAGGAAGCTACTGCGGGCAGGTTATTTTTGGCTGACTATGGAAACTGATTGTTTCAAATTTGCGAGGAAGTGCCATAAGTGCCAAATCTATGCTGATAAGATCCATGTGCCTCCGAGTCCTCTGAATGTGATGTCATCGCCATGGCCATTCTCGATGTGGGGAATCGATATGATTGGAAAGATCGAGCCGACGGCTTCTAATGGGCACCGGTTTATTCTAGTAGCAATCGATTATTTCACCAAATGGGTGGAAGCGGCGTCTTACGCAAATGTGACTAGGCAGGTGGTGGCCAGATTCATCAAGAGAGATATCATTTGCAGATATGGGATCCCCGACAGGATAATCACTGACAACGGTTCAAACTTGAACAACAAAATGATGAAGGAGCTCTGTCAGAATTTCAAGATCAAACATCACAACTCCTCCCCTTACCGACCCAAGATGAATGGCGCTGTCGAAGCGACCAACAAGAATATCAAGAAAATCGTTCAGAAGATGGTGGTGACCTACAAGGATTGGCATGAGATGCTACCTTTTGCTTTGCACGGTTATCGTACGACGGTACGCACATCAACCGGGGCAACCCCGTTCTCGTTAATATACGGAATAGAAGCAGTGCTACCATTAGAAGTTGAGATCCCTTCTCTGAGAGTACTACGAGATGTCCAATTAGATGAGGCAGAATGGGTGAAAGACAGGTTGAACCAACTGAGTTTAACGGATGAGAAGAGGCTAGCTTCTCTAGCATACGGTCGTTTGTACCAGAGCCGAATGAAGAAAGCATATGATAAGAAGATACATCCGCGGAGCTTTCAGACGGGCGACCTTATGCTGAAAAGGATTCTCCCCCCTCAAGCAGATCACAGGGGCAAGTGGACCCCCAACTATGAAGGGCCGTACGTTATCAGAAAAGTCTTTTCAGGAGGAGCTTTATTGTTGTCCACCATGGACGGTGAAGACTTTACATCGCCTGTGAATTCGGACGCAGTTAAAAAATACTTTGCTTAAAATTGACCCGTTGGACAGAAAAAAGAGAGTCCAGGCAAAAATGGGGCATCCTGGCGAACCAAAAACAGAATGAAAGGTTCGGGAAAAAGTTAGGGATAAAATGGAAAAAATGTACACCCGTGAAGTTGAAAAACTACACTGGGCGGTTCACGCAAAAGTTAGGGATTTGAAAAGCAAATGACTGCGGTCCGAATTTGATACTGCATTGAGCTTTGGTGCGGGAGAATATATTCGAGGGGTCGATTATCAGATATAATCTCTTCGGAAGTGTGGATACCGGGAAAGCATTAGAGTCGGGCGAGTCATAGGAGGATCAGTTCGTGATGTTCGTCTACATCCCGTTGCCGACATGTGTACAAAATTAATTTGTCAATATATTTATGCTTCTTGTGCATACTTGTATATTTGTTGTGCGTAGCTTCCTCTTTTCAGGAGTTACATCCCGTGTACAAAACTCCGCCCATTCAGGGGCCCAATCAATAAAATATGTTATTCAGTATTTGATGCTGGTTCTTTACTGTTTTGTGCATGATAAACGCCTAGGTTTGATGAAACTAGCATGTGCATAACGTCACTGGCCCTTGCCAACAATTGCTAAAACTTTGAATTAACTGAAAATAATGTCACTAACGCTAACCTGAATAGATTTGGTTGCATAGACTTGTCTTGTCTTGTTTGTGTTGTTGCAGGATTCATAGCCGCAAGAAGAGTCCTAGCCAGAAGCTCGTAACGAAAGACTCGATCCCCACGCAGGTCGCGCTACTGAGATAGCAATGTTCCCTACTGAAGGAGGATCAAATTCCCTAGCTAGTCGTAGCTTATCCAAAGGGCGTTCTCCAGCAAAGTCGTTTATCCTTAGCAGAAGCGACGATTTCTAGTTCGAAAGCTGTATTCAGACAGTGCATCTCAAGCAGAGTGGTTTAGACTCAGAAGATTAATATTTCCAATTGGTGAGCTGTATTCAGACAGTTCGCTTTTCCCCGCAGGGTCATTTTACTCTCCCCCAGCGGAGTCAGTTGATTTTCCCCAAGAAAATCGTCCCATCCCCAATGGAGTTCTCTTCCCAGCAAGCATTTTCATTCCTCTCAGTGGAATCTGAAGATTAAGACTCTCCTCGGCAGGGTTGGTGTGGCGCATTGGCATTTATTTTGTCAGAATACCGTGTGATACCTGTTCACTCTCCAACAGAATTCCAATCATACCAGGCGCATATGCTATTCTCCAGCAGAGTTATATTCCCCAGCAGGGTGTTACTTCAATGAGGTGTTTGGTTTAAGTTCCCAATTTCCCAGCTGAGTCGACTTCACCCTTCCAGCGTTTATTTCGCTGGAATAATTCTGTAGCACCAGGCTATCCCCAGCGGAGTCGGCATTATCTTCAGCATTTATTTTGCTGAAGCAGTTTCCTATATCCCAGCAGTTCGAGTCTGCATTTGCATCGGCATATAGTGTCATACTTGCATCTCCCCAAATAAAAACGCGCAGCATTTCCAGGTCGAATGGAGCATTGCATCATTGTCAAACATATGCATTTTGAAATATAAACCAGGATGGCTAACCGTTTGTTTCAAGTGTTGCTCTCTTGCAGGTGGAAGGAGCTCTCGCTTAAATGAATTACCAAACATTCGAGATCTCGGCGTGAGACATTTAACGAAAGTGTCAGCTTTGACATTATTCCCCACAGAATTCTCATGATGAAGTTCTTTTTGTCTCCGAGCAGAGTTATTTGTGAATTTCTCTTGTTTTCTCCGCCAGAGTTAGTAGGAAAATATCTCATTGTCCCCAAGCAGAGTTATTTGTCATCAAAGGGTTTCAGGAATCAGAATTTCAGAGGTTGCCGCCGGTTATCAGAACAGGCGTCCCGTAGTTTGGTTTCCGGATATCCCTAGTAGAGTCCGCCTCAAAGTTGCTGTAACGTCAGTGCTAAGGAGCTGTGGTTTGGGACCAATGGAGAAATGAGTCCTGACGTGGACAATCTATTCTTATATTGATGGGTTTTTCGTGCTAGAGAAGTGGGGGTCCTAACGTGGACAGTTTTATTTCCCCAGGTTGATAAGAGGTGTTAGTCCTAACGTGGACAGATTTGATTTCTTGGTACGGATTGAATGTGAAGTCATAACGTCGACAGAATTGATTACTCCTTGTGTTGGTGTCCTGACGTGGACCATTTATTTCCCGCAGATATCTTTATTCGTAATGGTGAAATGTGTGTCCTGACGTGGACGAGTTTTATTTCCCCAGCAAGTCGAAGCATGAGTCCTGACGTAGACAAGTTTTATTTCTTCAGCAGGGTGAGATGTGAGTCCGGACGTGGACAAGTCTTATTTCCCCAGTGGGTCGAAGGTGCATGAGTCCTGACGTGGACAAATCAAGACGACATGTGAGTCCTGACGTGGACAAGTCGAGACAAGATGGGGTCCTTACGTGGACAAATCAAAAAGACAAGTTTATTCCTTACGTGGAAAGATGGAGTCCTTACATGGACAAAGCAAGAAGAGAGTTATTCCTAACGTGGAAAGGTGGGTCCTAACGTGGAAGATGTAGTCCTTACGTGGACAAGTTAGTTCCTTACGTGGAAAGATTGATTCCTTACGTGGACAGATTGGAGTCCTTACGTGGACAGATCGAGTAAGATTGTTTCCTTACGTGGAAAGATTGGAGTCCTTACGTGGACAGATCAAGATAGGATGGTTTCCTTACGTGGAAAAATGTGATTCCTTACGTGGAAAGAAGTTGATTCCTTACGTGGAAGAAAAATGGTTTCCTTACGTGGAAAGAAGAAGTTATTCCTTACGTGGAAAGATCGGAGTCATTACGTGGACAGATCGAGTAAAATTGTATTCCTTACGTGGAAAGTTCAGTCCTTACGTGGACAAATCAAGACGAAAAGAGTTTCCTTACGTGGAAAGATTGGAGTCCTTACGTGGACAGATTGAGATGGTATTCCTTACATGGAAAGAAGATTGATTCCTTACGTGGAAAGATAAGATCGTTTCCTTACGTGGAAAGATGACATTCCTTACGTGGAAGAGTGATGTATTCCTTACATGGAAAGTTTAGTCCTGACGCGGACAGATTCAGATTAAGACGAGTTGATTTCCTTACGTGGAAAGATTTGATTCCTTACGTGGAAGAGTTTAGTCCTGACGCGGACAGATTTAGACGAAGTTTAGTCCTGACGGGGACAGATCTAGACGAAGTTTATTCCTTACGTGGAAGAGTTTAGTCCTGACGTGGACAGATATAGAAGAGAGGGTTTCTTACGTGGACGGTGTTATTCCTAACGTGGAAGAGTTTATTACTAATATGGACGATTTATTTCTGATGAAAGACAGACGAGCCATCCCCAGCGAAG
This sequence comes from Lathyrus sativus, assembly GCA_963859935.3. Taxonomy (NCBI): domain Eukaryota; kingdom Viridiplantae; phylum Streptophyta; class Magnoliopsida; order Fabales; family Fabaceae; genus Lathyrus; species Lathyrus sativus. The sequence goes on from OZ012741.1 coordinate 58,764,886, forward strand.
TTGCCGAAGTTTTTCCAAGTTGACGACAGATGGAGTCCTGACGTGGATAAGTTTTAGTTGAGTTTCCTTCGTGGTGACAACACAGGAGTCCTAACGTGGACGAGTTTTTGATGATAGGATCTTTTTCAGGCCGACGAAAATAATCCCCAGCACGTCGCTAATGGATCAGTGGGTCGCTGTAACAGTCAGATTCAGTTGGTGGATGTCGTTCCCCAAGCAGTGGCGCAGTTTATTTCTGCGGTTGGCAAATTTCCGGGTTCTTAGTATTCAACCGTCTCGTACCTCGAATGTTTGAAGGCCGTTCGCTCTTCACCCAATCGGGTCCAAGTCGCTTGAATAAGGGCAGCTGTTGCACCCTAAAATTTTCTCAACCTTTTTCACTTGGTTTATGTTTCAATATCATTAGCATTTGCATATAGAGTCATGTGCATAGCCTAACCATCTGCATAGCATAGCATAGCAAATCATCCAGCAGGGACCAATCATTATTCTCATCTCTATGAGCCTATCAAGAGGTTATTATTCAAATTCAATCTCATTCAAGTCATCAGAAAGAATTGGAAAGCTAAAGAAGTCAATGGATCAAGCAAGCAATCTATCTCCTATCTGAGGGTATCTGAGGATCATCAAAGAAGATGTGAGCTGTGGGCTGAGCATGGAGAGTATCTAGACATCATAGAAGACTTAGAAAGTCATTTGGAGAAGGAGACAAGTCATTGATGTGATCACAAGAGTTGCAGTTGAAGACAGTCAACTAGGGTTCATCTGGGTCAACCCTAGGTCAATTCTAGGTCAATTGATTGATTGAAAGGCATTGAGGGCTATTGGAGAGATGTGGGGTTCATCATTTGGCATGTAAAGAAGGATATGTTGTTGTGCTAAGAAGAAATCAAGAGAAATCAAGGAGAAGAGGAGTCTCTAAATTAGGGTTTCTGTGTAAAATCCCCTAGTTTAGGTCAAATTTCCCAGCAAGATAAGTCAAAATGCAAGATTCAAATGGATCCTTTACCAACATGAAACTTGTAGAGGATCTCAAGACCTTTAATTTGAGTGGTGGAAGACATCAAGGAGATTTATAGAACTCAAGTTATGGTCCTTACAAGTTACAGGTCATCTGAGGTATCTGAAATTTTGTCTGTGAAAGTTACTTGTCTTCCAAGCAATTTTTACCCCTCAAGGAGATTTCAAATGAATTTATGTTCAACATAAGAGTTGTTCCTCATTGTCTTAGATTTCTAGAATGGTATGGTATGCCTTCATATGATTTGTGGAACTCTACTTATGGTCTTGGCAAGCAAGGGGTATTTTGGTCATCTAAGAATTACAGGTCATTTCAAGCCTATGCCCAAAAATCATACAAGGAAGCTTCAAATGGAAAACTTCACAACATCAAACTTGCTCCAAATGACATTTTGAGTCTATAAAAGTGACCATGAAAGATTGGAAAGACTCATAGCTCAAGGTTTCAAAATTGGTGGATTTAATGAATAAAAAATGACCTAAAAATGAGATTTTTCATATTTTGACCAAATGGGGTGAAATTAGAGGTCATTTTGATTGGAAAAAATGTTTTAAGAACATTGGCAAAAGTAGAATTTTGAGTTTGGTTCAAGATTTGAGAGATATGCATGGTTACTTACAATGAAGGTTACATAATCCAAATCCAAGGGAAAGTGTGCATGGGAAGCTTCTCCAAAGTTCTAGGAGTTTCTAATCTCATCTATATATTGAATTGAAGAACTCCATGCCATGGTTGGTGAATCACTTTGCTCATAACACCAAGTTTCATACAATTCTTCCAATTTGCAAAATCAATTCAAACTCTCTCAAATCTCTATCAATCTCCATTTTTCTTGATCTGATCTTCATCACCATCACTCATAGATCAGAATTCACATCAAGATTGGTTAGAATTGGGGAGAACTCGTGCCACACAATTCCATCATCCAAGGAGCAAGATTTTGGTGATTGCAAGATCCAAGAGGATTGAACAAGATTCAGTGCATACAGAACTCATCATCAAGTTCCCTGATCCATTTCCAATCATTACAAGCATCAGATCAGAGAATTTCATAGCTGTTTTCTTCATTTTACACCAGGTTGGATTTCTATTCGAATTGCATGATTCATCCAGCATGTTAGTGATTTGTTAGCATAGAATGGTTAAGATAAGTTAGATGATGAATTTCACCAAGTTTGAAGAAGTTTCATGGAGGTTGCCATTGGTGTGACAAAACTGTTAGGACTTGTAACTCATAGTTCATGGCATGATAATCTTGGATCTATGGCTTAAAATGATCAGTGTGAGATGTAGATTATGTTAGGATAGAATTGAGCAAGAATTGAAGCAATTGATATCAGGTGATCATGGTGGAACCAAACTGTTATGCCTATCGGGTTTAGTTCTTGGTTGAGTTTTAGAGGAAGATAAGGGCATGGCTGTGTAGAGGGAAGAATTTAGGCCAACTTTGCTTTTTATGGCGTGTGATTTCATGGAAGAACAAGAGAGAATAGAGAGGTGTAAGCGCGTGCATGGGAGAAGAGAATTTCAGAAACCCTAGGGTTTCAAGGTTGAAGATAACCCCAGAGCCACACGATCTTGATATTGACTTTGACTGGGGACTAAATCCAATGGCTGCGATTTAACATGAAAGCGGAGGGAAATTCAAATGGTGCAACGCACCGTTTCACTAAAACCTCTCCAATGGGCTCAGATTTCATTGCTTTTCACACCCTCCTCAATCAGGCCCATTTCCATTATAACTAAAAAACTTGTTAACTGCACCGTTTTCATTTTTTTTAATTTTTGTTATCATTTTCTGTTTGATTGGGCCCAGACGCGCCTGCTATGCGCGCCCCCCAGTCTGGGCCCATCTCTTGTTTTAACTGATTCTCCTTACTCATTGCACCCCTTTCCATTTAATTCTCATTTAATTTCCTTCAAAAATGCCAATTCTTTCAAAAATCATAAAAAATATAAAAATGCATAATTTTAATTGGTTCTTTTTGCATATTACTCATAATTTTGTTAAGAAAAATATCACATAAAAAAATAAATATTTCATTTCATTTTCATATTTTTGGTATATTTTTATTTTAAATAGGTGTAAATAACATTTAGTTTGAGGCATGGATTTGTTAATTTTAGTTTGAATAGATGCTTTAATATTTTTGTCCCATTCTTTTTAGGTTGATTAGTTTAGACCTTTATCTTGTACATAAAATTTAGTTCATATTTTTAGGATTAATTTTTAGGTGATTTGTTTAGGTGTGAATAACAGGATCAAAACTAGGGTTTAGGAGATAACATAGGTGAATTAGTTCATTTCCCTTAGGAGTTGTAGTTTGAATCTTTGGGGTATGGGACTATAGGGATTATGGGTAGTTATTAGATCCCTTAGAAAATATTAGGATTCCCCTACTGCTATTAGTATACTGCTATATTTGCTTGACTGGTGTGGTGTGCCCTCTCTGGGGATTATTATTTGTCTGTTTGGGGTATTGGGTTTGCTTGGGGATTGGGGAGAGATGAAGATTTGTGATGATGAAGCCATTTGAAGATCAGGGGATTGAAGGCCAACTTCCAGAGTTGATGAGGAGATTCTTGCTAGCAGCCGTTGAGGAGTATAGGATTTAGGAGTTAGGCAGAGCTCTAGAGTAGAAAACTTGTTTCCCAAACATGGAATGCCTTGTCTGCATCCATTCTTTCTCTATGATTCAAAGTCTCTTTCAAATATCCACCTCCTTCCTTTGGAAGGATCAGTGAATGTATTTGAAAGATAGAACTTTTGAGAGAAAATTATCTGTATAATGTTAACAGTTAATGAGCCACCCTTGGTAGGCAGTTTACTGTTTAACATTCACCTCATCTTGTTGACTGATGCTCATCCTGAAGATTGAGACTTGAAGAAAAGCCATTGCAGATGGAAGACTGATAATCAATACCTTGCTTGAAGGTTGTGGAGATGGAGATTGAGGCTTGCTGAAGCTTGTAGCTGTTTGGAGATGACTTGAAGCTAGATGTTGATGCAGAGCTGCTGTGGCTGTTTATTTTTGGCTGTTTATTTCTGATGTATTGTTTGGTTTTCCCGGACTGTATTGTTTGCTATTTAACCTGTTGGGTTGAAAGTGAATTCTGTTCACTTTTGCCTATTGTTTTCTAGGTTCGAGGTTGAGTGGGACTCCCTTGCCTCGCTTGTATTGCTGCATCCATGCATTTTACTGTTTTACTGTATATTTGCTATTGTTTCTGTTTCCGTCTATTCCCTTAGGACCTCTGTTTCTCTCTGTGCAAGAGAGGAGCATGATAGACATTAGGTCTTAACCCATGCATGATAACATTAGGTTAGTTTGATTCCCTTTTCAACCGTAGGTTAGAGTTCTGTCTCTTCTTTCTCAAAACAAACAGAAAAACACAATAAGATTTCAAACCCAATAAAAGACACTTCTTCCGTAAAAGAATGTGAACTCATCAAAACGTCAATTTTTGTCCGCTTGGACTGTTAATCAGGAAAACCCTTTTTCAGAAGGAATAAAAGCAATCAAGACAGGCTTGTGTCTTCCGTGGCCCGAACTACGTTTGCTCTGATCTTTCATGCTGTATGAAGGTACGTAGGCATAGGATGCGATATCCTAGCGAACAACCTTCCCCTCCTTTCCCGTAGGTAGGCGAACTACGTTGACTCTGATTTCTCGTTCCAGACGGGAATACGTAGGCATAAAGTGCGATACTTTGCCGAGTCATTTTATTTTCTTTTAACCCCTGGCCTGTAGAATAGATAGAATAACAATCCATACCCGAAAACAAGCGTGGATCCCGTCGAGTACGACGGACGTGAGGGGTGCTAATACCTTCCCCTTGCGTAACCGACTCCCGAATCCAGGTTTTGGTTGCGATGACCATACCTTTCCCCGTCTTTGCGGTAGGTTTACTCTGAGCGTTTCCTTTCCCTCCTGTGGGATAAATAACGCACGGTGGCGACTCTTCTGTTCAGCCGGCGCCGATTTTCGCAGTAGCGACAAGCCCCATACAAGAGGTGACAAATTTCCTCATGTCACAAAATCATATGTCATAAGGCCAAAGGAATAACATGTGACAATGCATCTAAATATCAGATTTTCAAAATGTTGTCAAAGGGTATTGACTACATGAGTATGTCCAAACAAATCAACCAACCAATGGGTACAAGGATGAATAGAAAGGTAGAGTGTTGCAGAAGAAAATACAGCAAAAAACATACTAGAAATGAAAGGAAAGTGGGGCTGCACCAAAAGGTGGTAAAAGATATTGCCAAGAATGGAAATTCTAAAAATGGAGAAGTATGCAAGAGCTGTGGTTTTGGTACAGCAGAAAAAGGCAACAGAAAAAAGTGGGATAAGGAGGGAAGGAGCTGAAAAGAAACTATTCATTCACTATCATTCACAACACATGGGGATAGAGATTGAGAGCAAAGAAAACCCTAAAAAACCAGAAACATAGAGAGAATGAGAGCCATCAAAGCATAGAGTGAAGAGAAGTGAACACACCTTTCTTTAACGTTTTTGGCCCAGACCTTGTGACACGGGCCGTGTCACACAACACGGCCACCCGTGTCACACCTTTGTTTAACTTTTTTGGCCCAGACCTTGTGACACGGGCCGTGTCTCACAACACGGCCGCCCGTGTCACACCTCTGTTTAACTTTTTTGGCCCAGACCTTGTGACACGGGCCGTGTCTCACAACACGGCCGCCCGTGTCACACCTCTGTTTAACTTTTTTGGCCCAGACCTTGTGACACAGGCCGTGTCACACAACACGGCCGCCCGTGTCACACCTCTGTTTAACTTTTTTGGCCCAGACCTTGTGACACGGGCCGTGTCACACAACACGGCCGCCCGTGTCACACCTCTGTTTAACTTTTTTGGCCCAGACCTTGTGACACGGGCCGTGTCACACAACACGGCCGCCCGTGTCACACCTCTGTTTAACTTTTTTGGCCCAGACCTTGTGACACGGGCCGTGTCACACAACACGGCCGCCCGTGTCACACCTCTGTTTAACTTTTTTGGCCCAGACCTTGTGACACGGGCCGTGTCACAAAACACGGCCACCCGTGTCACACCTCTGTTTAACTTTTTTGGCTCAGACCTTGTGACACGGGCCGTGTCACACAACACGGCCACCCGTGTCACACCTCTGTTTAATTTTTTTGGCCCAGACCTTGTGACACGGGCCGTGTCACACAACACGGCCACCCGTGTCACACCTCTGTTTAACTTTTTTGGCCCAGACCTTGTGACACGGGCCGTGTCACACAACACGGCCACCCGTGTCACACCTCTGTTTAACTTTTTTGGCCCAGACCTTGTGACACGGGCCGTGTCACACAACACGGCCACCCGTGTCACACCTCTGTTTAACTTTTTTGGCCCAAACCTTGTGACACGGGCCGTGTCACACAACACGGCCACCCGTGTCACCTCTCTGTTTAACTTTTTTGGCCCATACCTTGTGACACGGGCCGTGTCACACAACACGGCCACCCGTGTCACACCTCTGTTTAACTTTTTTGGCCCAGACCTTGTGACACGGGCCGTGTCACACAACACGGCCACCCGTGTCACACCTCTGTTTAACTTTTTTGGCCCAGACCTTGTGACACGGGCCGTGTCACACAACACGGCCACCCGTGTCACACCTCTGTTTAACTTTTTTGGCCCAGACCTTGTGACACGGGCCGTGTCACACAACACGGCCACCCGTGTCACACCTCTGTTTAAATTTTTTGGCCCAGACCTTGTGACACGGGCCGTGTCACACAACACGGCCACCCGTGTCACACCTCTGTTTAATTTTTTTGGCCCAGACCTTGTGACACGGGTCGTGTCATGCAACACGGCCACCCGTGTCACACCTCTGTTTAACGTTTCTGGCCCAGACCTTGTGACACGGGCTGTGTCATGCAACACGGGCGGCCGTGTCACACCGCTGTTTAAGTTTTTCTGCATTTTTCCCCCAGACCTTGTGACACGGGCGGCCGTGTCACGCCGCTGTTTGCCTCAAAAAACCTGATTTCTCTGGATTTGTGACACGGGTCGTGTCTCACAACACGGCCGCCCGTGTCAGACCCCCATTTTTTTGTGTTTCATTTTTTTTAATTCGATTAACCCGTTGTGTTGGGATGGATTTCATGCATGTTTATTGTTGGTCTTTTTTTTTTTTACCTTTGGTTCTAAAAACTATTTTCAAGAAAACAAACTCTCGATTCTCATCGAGCCATTTTTGACCTTGTAAGCCGATTGCCTTGTGCGTCGCCACCGACCTTGCTCGCTTCACCTCAAATATTTTTAAGCAACTAAAACCCTTGACCCAATGTCAAGCGGATTTTCTCAAATTATGGTTAAACCAACTCACCATATTTAACAAAGAGAATAAAGTTCTCTTTGTATTGAACTAAAGATAGAGGATTAAATGTAGACTTCTTCCTCTCCAAGTGTCGAGATGCTCACTGTAGTGTGGGTGGTTTTGATACTCGTCTTTCAATACAAAGACGTTTTCATCCACACCTTTTTCTCCCAAAAAACCTCGGCCCCGTAACGAGTGCATTTTCAAAACATTTGCAATAAATAAATCGATTCTCTTTGTATTGAACTAAAGAGAGAGGATTGAGTGTAGACTTCTTCCTTTCCGAGTGTCGAGATGCTCACTGTAGTCTGGGTGATTTAGACACTCGTCTTTCAATACGAAGACGCGACTCCTTCCACCTATCTCTTTCCACAACTCCTTTCCAAAACCTTTCTCACCTAAAATCTCGGTCCCGCACCGAGCGCATTTTCAAACTTATTTTCGTAACAAAACTTGAACGGTCGTGGAGTGGTTAGGCGTAGGCCTTCTCCTATCCCGAGTGCTGACGTTTACCGTAGGGTTCTCCGTCGCGAAAGCACTTACCATTCAAAACCAAAAACACTTTAAATAAGAGAATGAAGTTCTCTTTGTATTGAACTAAAGAGAGAGGATTAAGTGTAGACTTCTTCCTCTCCGAGTGTCGAGATGCTCACTGTAGTGTGGGTGGTTTTGATACTCGTCTTTCAATACGAAGACGCTATGTTCGCCACACCCTTTCATAATAAAAACTTTGAGATAAAGAATTGGGTACTACTCGTAGGGGTTACTATCCAAGGACCTATCTTGCCCCTAAAAAAACAATTCAACAAATCAAATGTGACATCTTGCCTCGCATGGCGAAAACTAATCTTTCAAAAAGGATATGATACGCCTGTTCTACCGCAAACAGGTAATGTCTAAGTCTCCAACGAGCGAGCAACAATACACCTAACTGCTAGAATGCGTACAATAGCATCATCCATAAAGTCATCAACAAATCTTAGGCCGAACTACAACTGCTCTGATTTCTCATACCAGATGAGGATACGTAGGCACAAGACAGCGATGTCTTGGCGAGCATAACCCCTCATATCAGTAGTTTCCCGAACTACGTCGACTCTGACTTTCTCATATCCGTTGAGAATACGTAGGCCTAGGACCGCGAAGTCCTATCGAGTCCGTTCTTTCCCTTCTTCCCCCCGTTACCTTTCATTCCCCTTTTCTAAACCCTTTTTTGTATCTTTTGGAACACTCCTCATAATAAAATCTTTAAGCAAATAAAATCGCACATCGACAAACAAATGGTTCCCATCGAGTATGATGGATGCGAGGGGTGCTAATACCTTCCCCTCGCATAACCGGCTCCCGAACCCGTTCTTGGTTGCGAGACCATCTTATCCGTTCTTTTCTTAAGGTTTTCTCGATATTTTTCTTTCCCCTCATGGGATAAATAAAGTTCGGTGGCGACTCTTCTGTCTATCTTTTTCGCCTCCCCGTCGTTGCGCGATGCATTTTTCGAGTAGCGACAGACCTTCATAGTTGAGAGTCCATTTGCCCCTGTGATCTGATTGTGGTGAGAGAATCTTCTTCAGCACAAGATCGCCCGTCTGAAAGCTTCGAGGGCGCACCTTCTTGTCGTAAACTTTCTTCATCCGACTCTGGTATAAACGAACATATGCGATAGATGCAAGTCTATTGTCATCCATCAAACTGAGTTGATTCAGCCTATTCCTTATCCACTCTGCCTCATCAAGTTGGACATCGAGCAAAACTCTCAAGGAAGGAATCTCAACTTCTAATGGTAGGACAACTTCCATAACATACACCAGTGAGAAAGGTGTTGTCCCGGTTGATGTGCGTACCGTCGTATGATAACCATGCAATGCGAAGGGAAACATCTTGTGCCAGTCTTTGTATGTTACAACCATCTTCTGAACTATCTTCTTGATGTTCTTATTGGCTGCTTCGACAGCGCCATTCATCTTGGGCCGATAGGGAGATGAGTTGTGATGCTCAATCTTGAAATTCTGGCACAATTCCTTCATCATCTTATTATTCAGGTTCGAACCATTGTCAATAATGATTCTTTCGGGGATGCCGTATCTGCAGATGATGTCCTTTTTGATAAATCGGGCTGCTACTTGTTTGGTAACATTAGCGTAAGACGCTGCTTCGACCCATTTGGTGAAGTAACCGATAGCTACCAATATGAATCGGTGTCCATTGGATGCGGTGAGCTCAATCTTGCCAATCATATCAATGTCCCACATGGAGAAAGGCCACGGGGACGCCATAACATTCAGAGGGCTCGACGGCACGTGAACCTTGTCGGCATAAATCTGGCATTTATGGCATTTCTTTGCAAACTTAAAGCAATCTCTTTCCATTTTCAGCCAATAATACCCTGCCCGTAATAACTTTTGAGACATAGCATGTCCGCCAGCGTGCGTGCCAAAGGTTCCCTCGTGGACCTCTTCCATGAGCAGATTAGCTTCTTTCTCATCCACACATCGCAAAAGCACCAAATCATAGTTTCTCCGGTACAGAACACCATCTGGATTCAAGTAGAAGTTGCCAGCCAATCTCCTAAGAGTCTTCTTATCGTGGCTGGATGCCCCAGTCGGATACTCTTGGTTCTTTAGGAAATTCTGGATATCAAAATACCACGGCTTGCCATCGGAATATTCCTCAATGCGAATATGAAAGCGGGCATATCAAGGCGAGAGATAACTATTCTGGGAGTATCATTCCAGAAGTTAACTTTGTACATCGAAGACAATGTTGCAAGAGCGTCAGCCATCTGATTTTCTGCCCGTGGCACATGGTGAAACTCTACTTTGTCAAAGGAAGGCAACAACCTTCTCGCATAATTCATATACGGTATCAGATTAGGCTGACGAGTCTCCCACTCTCCCTTGATCTGGTTCACGACTAGCGTGGAGTCTCCATACACATCAAGATTTTTAATCCTCAAATCAATAGCCTCCTCGATACCCATGATACACGCCTTATATTCAGCCTCGTTATTGGTAAATAGAAATATCAATATGGCAGTGAACGGGATGTGCGTTCCATGGGGTGTCGTAATAATTGCCCCAATCCCACTTCCATATGAATTAACAGCACCGTCAAAAATCAATTGCCATTGGGAACCCCGCTCAGGACCTTCACCATGCAATGGCTCCTCGCAGTCTTTCATCTTTAAGTACATGATATCCTCGTCCAGAAAATCAAACTTCATTGGCTGGTAATCATCGATTGGCTGCTCAGCAAGGTACTCTGACAACACGCTACCCTTGATAGCCTTTTGCAAAACATACTGAATATCGTACTCTGTCAGTACCATTTGCCATCGGGCAATCCTTCCTGAAAGTGCCTGCTTCTCGAAGACATATTTGATCGGATCCATCTTCGAAATCAGCAAGGTTGTATGATTTAGCATGTATTGTCTCAGACGTTTGGCGGCCCAAGCAAGTGCGCAACACGTCTTTTCGAGCATTGAGTAACGGGATTCACAATCTGTGAACTTTTTACTCAAGTAATAAATCGCATGCTCTTTTCGTCCAGTCTCATCATGTTGATTGAGAACACAACCCATACTGTTCTCAAGAACCGTCAAGTACATAATCAGTGGTCTTCTGGCTACTAGGGGTATCAATACTGTAGGTTCCTGCAAGTATTCTTTTATTCTTTCAAACGCCTTTTGACAATTTTTGTCCCAGACAATTGCCTGATCTTTTTTCAACAGTTTAAACATCGGCTCACACGTGCCTGTAAGGTGAGATATGAACCGGGCAATGTAGTTCAACCTCCCCAAAAAGCCACGAACCTCTTTCTCTGTTTTTTGCGTTGGCCTTTCTTGTATCGCTTTTATTTTTGCAAGATCAACCTCAATTCCTCTTTCACTAACAATAAACCCCAATAGCTTTCCAGATCTCACCCCGAAGGTGCACTTATTAGGATTCAGCCTCAGCCTGAATTTCCTAAGCCTTTCAAAAAATTTCAGAAGATTCACCAGATGCTCTTCCTCCGTCTGGGATTTGGCAATCATATCATCAACATAGACCTCAATCTCTTTATGCATCATGTCATGAAAGAGCGTCGTCATAGCACACTGATATGTTGCCCCAGCGTTCTTTAAACCAAAGGGAATCACTTTGTAGCAGAACGTTCCCTACGGGGTAATAAAAGTTGTTTTCTCCATATCCTCCAGCGCCATCTTAATCTGATTGTAGCCCGAAAAGCCGTCCATGAAAGAAAACACAGAGAATTGAGCAGTATTGTCGACCAATACGTCAATATGAGGAAGCGGGAAGTCATCCTTAGGGCTCGCCTTATTCAGATCCCGATAGTCAACGCATATTCGCACCTTACCATCTTTCTTTGGTACAGGTACTATATTGGCGACCCAAGGAGGGTAAGTTGTAATAGCCAGAAAACCAGTGTCCCACTGTTTTTGTACTTCCTCTTTAATCTTTACGGCCATCTCTGGTTTCGTTCTTCTGAGCTTTTGCTTGACCGACGGACAGTCTTTACGCAATGGAAAGCGGTGGACCACAATATCAGTGTCTAACCCAGACATATCTTCATAAGACCAAGCAAAGATGTCACTATACTCTTGAAGCATCTCGACAAGTCTTTGCTTGATATCGCTTTGCAGCGCAGCCCCTATCCGGACATTCCTGACAACTTCTTCCGAACCCAAATTAACGACCTCAATATCCTCTTGGTGAGGTAGAATGATTCTCTTTTCTTGTTTCAACAGTCGAGTCAGCGCTTCTGGTAAGTCGTCATCCTCAACAATCTCTTCCTCGGCTTGAAATATCGGGTGTTCAAAGTCGAAGCGAGTCATAGGGAGTTCTTGATCGGTGTCATCTGAAATATGGATCCTGCAAGAGAAAGGGTTAAATGCTTCAAATGATATGCAAACGAAGCATACAACCACATTGCCATTTTATTGTAAAATAAAAAAAACAGACAAACAGGGATCACAAAATTTGCATGAGAAAACGCTTTTATTTGATGATTAAAACAAAGCATACACATAAACAAGTAGGCCCTGAAATAAAATCACTATGCCCCGGGTAGGACATAGGATTGTACAATAATCGAAAAAAGAAGGCATTACTATTTCGGCATCACTTGAATAAAGTCCTGGATAGACCAGTTGCATAGGCTTTGTCCTGGCTCGCTGGGCTTGATCCATGAATCCATGTCACAGTCTCTATCTCCATCTTCACTGTCAGACACAGCATTGATCATTTCAAAACTGACTCTTCCTGGAGTAAACACAATCGACCCTTTGAACCTTGGCACGCTCTGTGATGAAGATGACAACGACGGGAGATACCCTAAGCCAAACTTGTCCTGCTTAACAGGAATCTCCAAAACTTGACCCCAACCTTTGGTTTCCCCGGCCTGAACTACCGCTTGGGCTTCTCGGTACGACGACATAGCCACCTCTGGCCCACTGCTTATGACAGGAGATTTGTCTCTGAGCTGCACTCCTTCAAAAGCCTGGCACAATGTCTCATGGATCTCCCCCTCCACTTCGACATATTTGAATGACGACAGATGACTTACCAGGATGTCTTCCTCCCCACATATGGTGACAATGCTACCACCGACCATATACTTGAGCTTTTGGTGCAATGTAGACGTTACAGCCCCTGCAGAGTGAATCCATGGTCGTCCAAGTAAACAGCTATAAGCTGGCTGTATATCCATGATATAAAACACAGTGTCAAACACCTTTGGACCAACCTGGATGGGTAAAGTCAATTCTCCAAACACAGACCTTCTAGTCCCGTCAAATTCTCTCACCACCAAGTCGCTTGGCGTGCATATTATACCTCGGGTATCTAGCTTCAACAGCGCCTTCTTGGGCAAAACATTCAAGGACGAACCAGTGTCAACAAGGACATGAGACATAACAGTGCCCCTACACTCCACTGAAATATGCAACGCACTGTTGTGGTTACGGCCCCTAGGTGTCAAATCAAAATCTGTAAAGCCAAGGCCATGCCCCGCGTTCATGTGCGTAATCACTCCTTCGAGCTAATTAACAGATATCTCCTGGGGTACATAGGCAGCGTCAAGAGCTTTCAACAAAGCGTTCCGATGAGCTTCGGAACAAAGCAACAATGACAAAATCGAGATTTTGGAAGGCGTCTGCTGCAGATGATCGACAATTTTATAATCACTCTTCTGAATTAATCTCATGAATTCTTCCACATCTTTGGTCAAAGCCTCTTTTTCCTTCTCTTGAGAAGGTCCTTCTTCATTGACTTTACCATTCCCTTTGGCAATTCTCTCAGCCTCTACTTCTGGTGACGCAAATATTCTACCCATTGTTCCCACAAGGTTATCAACTGACCCTATCGGTGGGCTTGCCAGGTTGATCTTCTCCCTATTGCAGTAAACTTTCGCCCCATAGTTCCAAGGGATGGCTTTAGTGCTTTCATACGGAAAGGGTCCAGCTTTGGTTATAGTGATAGTCGTTCGCTTGGGAGGCGCTGATATCGTGACAGTTTTAAACAGGATTGTGACTGTTGCAACTTTGCCCTGCTTTTCAACTATTGCCTTAACAGGCTTCTCTTCAGCAGTACGGTCGAATTGCAGCGTTCCTTCATCAATCAGTCCTTGAATGCCTCTTCTCAAGTTATCACAACCCTCAGGCCGAGCCAAACAGTCAACACAACCTGTATCACAACCAGGGAATACTCCCCCTTTCAGCAACCTGCTCTTTACACAACCCAGAGGCATCTTCAATTCATTCACCCTCATAACCAAATTCAGACTGGTATCTTCCAAGATTGCACCCACCTGTGCAGATCCGTGAGACGACATCAGATTTTTCTCAATGTTGGGCGCCTCATTGCTGAATTTTATAGCCTTGCTATCTATCAAATCTTGCACCTTATGCTTGAACGCGTGGCAATTCTCTATGCTGTGACCGGGTGCCCCGGAATGGAAGTCGCAATGTGCATTTGCGTCATACTCGAAAGGAGGCGTGCCATTTAACGGAGCCAACGTCCTTTTCTCAACTAGCTGCAGCTGTAACAAAGTTGGAAGAAGCTAAGCATACGGCAATGGAGGCACATCAAATACTCTTTTCACAACCCTATCCCGACCTTGGCACCTTTGCAGAGCAGAACTCTGTTGTCCCTGTTGCTGCTGTGGCTATTGTTGTTGCTATTGAGGTACATGAATTGTCACACTGGCGACCTGCTGCCTGCGCCAATTCTGATTTCTATCCCTTCTCCAATCACTACATACAAAATTAGTGTCTCCTTGCTTTTTATTTCCAAAAGCCCTTTTACCACCTCCAGCTGAGGTTGACTCTCCTGCTTGAATCTTACCAATCTTGACGCTGTTCTCGATACGCTCTCCTAAGAGTATCAACTCAGAAAAGTTACTCGTCGTATAATTGATAACCCTATCATAATACAACCCAGAGAAAGTGCCCACAAACATATCCACCAACTCACGCTCTACCATGGGTGGATGCACCCTAGCTGCAAGCTCACGCCACCTCTGGGCGTACTCTTTAAAACTCTCGCCATTCTTCTGCGAAAGACTTTGGAGTTGGACCCTGTTCGGAGCAAGGTCGTTGTTATATTGGTAATGCTTTACAAAGGCTTTCGCCAACTCTTTCCAGCTACCAATCTGAGTAGGCTCTAACCCCATATACCATTCCAATGACGGTCCGGACAAGCTATCTTGGAAAAAATGCATCACTTTTCGTCATCAGAATAGGCGGACATTCTCCGGTAATAAGACCGCACGTGAACTCTTGGGCAAGTATCCCCTTATACTTGTCGAAAGTAGGCTCTTTGAACTTGAGTGGCACCCTCAAGCCAGGAACCAACCCCATATTAGCCATGTCCAACCCCGCAGAATTCTGATTAGCAAGATTCCTCATTTGTTCCTCCAACATCTTGAACCTTCGGTCATTGTCAATGGGCATCTCAAAATCGCTGCCTGGCGGAGGGAAAGCATCCTCTTGACAATCTTCGCCCCAGTGAGAATCCCCATTATCGTACCCAGCATAAGCAGCATTAGGACCAAAGCTAGTCTGATTGAACCTGGGACCATACCCTATATTACCAAAACCCTGATTGCCAGCACCTGGCCCAAAACCAGCGTTGTGAGCACCCATTCCAACACTGTTGTTGCCTGCGTTGCCAAAACATGCGTTACCGAAGCCCTGATTCCCATAACCTTGATTACCACCAAAACCAGCATTGCCAACACCGATACCTATACCAGTGTTCCCAGCACCAAAACCAGCATTCCCAGTTCCGACATTGAAACCAGCATTTCCAGCACCAATATTTCCATTGGTCTCCACATGCCCGTTACCGTTACCAGTCACATTCCCATTCCCAGCTCTATTACCGTTCTCAGTCGTATTGAGGACAACCACTGGTACAACATCACCAGCTTGGAGAGTCTCGCCATGAGGAGGATCAGTAGCAACTCTGCCATGTAGCACACCGTGACTGTCAACCTGGGCAATCAGAGGCTGCACCAGAGTCTGAAGCTGCTCTTGGCCCTTGGCCACAGTTTCCATCACCTGCATGAACTGCGCCATCCTGTCGCGTATCTTCTGCATCTCAGTTTGCATTTGATCCATAGCTTTCATGCAGTTACTTCTCGTAGATTAGCGATGAATTCGCTGATCGGCAATCCTGAAACCTGCATCGACAGAGGGTTAGGAGACAGCTCAAAGTACCTGCTATGCAAATGATTTATGCAAATGCAAACGTGTGTCTGTGCTTTAGGGAGATTTCTCCCCCGATTCTATGCCAGAGTGCCAGTGGTGATAACAAGAAGTCCAGATCTAGTCACTGAAATAACATCTCATATATACATAAGGCCCAACGGCAGTAGTACAAAGTCACTGAATACACGAGGAAACAATAGCATGACCTCGACCAACAAGCCTGGTGATGGTCAACATACAGCAAAGATCATAAAAATACAAAGGGTTACAAAGATAATCAAGTATGACAACGGGCACGAAATTCTTCTGGCAACTCTTTTGTTTTGGGATGGTCTGGTCGAGTGAGTAACCCTTCGACGAGCAACTCCCTCTGCATAATAGTGCATTGGAGACCTTCAACAGAGTCTTCCCACGCGCCTTGGCGAAAACAATCTTCTAACCTTCGCTTTTTAGACTCGAACATCTGCTTGCGATCTTTCAGGTTAGCAATAGCTTTGTTTAGCATGTCTTCAGTGGCACATCTGCGAGCGGTTTCCTCATCAAACATCTTCTCACTGGCCTTTAACTGAGCCTTCAATTTGGAGATCTGCTGTTTCAGTTTGTCCTCCCTCTCTTTGTTGCTGGCTATAGTGGTATTCCACTACTGATTGAACTTGGAGACTCTCCGGTACGCTTCATCCAGATTCTGCTTCTTGGTGGCCAGTACATCATTGACAGATTTGAAGTCCAGACCCAAACGTTCATGGTCAGCTATCTATTTGGTCAAGTCCGTACCTAACCGGTTTACCAACTCTGTCTGCTTCTTGAAGGAGTGGACGACTTCATTTCTCTCACTTCTAAGCTGGGCTAGTTCCTTCTCTAACTCTTCATTGGCCTTTTTCAGCTCTTCCTTCTCTGCTAACACTTGATTATACTGCTGAATAGACACAGTAGAAGGTTCTTCAACCACTGGAGGGCACTCTGGCTTGGCAGGTGGAAATGGCATCCCTATGGTCTCTGCTCTGGTGTTGATCCAGGTCACATACGGAGCATAAGCCTGGCTATTGCTCTTACCCAACAATGATTTCCCTCGTCTACTGATATCATTCCAGGCCTGGTGAAGCTTAGCTAACATATCCCCTTCTAGAAGACCTGTGAGGTACATAGATTCCTACACCTCTTCGTCTTTTGGCGGACTTCTCAAAGCATAGGCAAACTGTCTGACAAGTAGAGAGGGGTTATAATTGATGCAGCCCCTTCTTCCAATCAAAGGCACATTTGGAAAACCACTGCAGATGAAAATGATTTCAGTACCTAACATATCCCGATCAAACCAAACAACACTCTCTGCTGATAAACTCATCAAGCGCTCAGACCACTCAGTTGTGGCTGCAGATGAAGCAAAGAGACCCTTCTTGGGCAGGCGACTATCAAACCATCTGTAGAGTAAGGGCACGCAGCATGATACATTCTTACCCCTTCTATTTTCATTCTTGTAATGGACGAAATGATATACATCGCTGTTGCACCCCAAAATTTGACCAACAATTATTTATTCATTGAGTGTTTGAAAGTGGATACCTTCATCAGAAAGTTCAAGAGATCCTCAGAGGAATGGGTTGAAACCAGGGTTGTGTGCTTCATAGCTTGAGAGTTGTGGGTGCCCCTCAGATGGTTCTGGGACTTTGAGAATGAATTTGATGTCTTGGGAAAGCCTATGAGATGTCTTGATAGCCTTCAGGAAACCCAGAGAAGTCATTATGCAAGAGTTCAGAGGATTCAACCATGAATGGTAGAATTAGGGTTTTGACTGGGTCAACCCTAGGATAACTGAAGATTTGGGAGAGGTTGAGACCAATCCAAGGGCCATGAGATCATGGAATGATGCATAGAGATGATATAAAGATGATTCCTAGGCCAACTCATCATGAGTGAGGAGTTTGAGAAGTTTCAAGTCAGGGTCTTCAAGGATTGTCAGTGAAAAACCCTAGTTTGATCCCTATCTTCCAGGCAGTTTTAGCTCTAGATGTGATTGAGATCTCATCTTCCCCACAACATGAATGTTGTAGAGCTTGTTCTAAGCTTTAATTTTAGTGGTGGAAGTCCTTGATAGGAGTTACAGAGCTCAAGTTATGGTTTTGGAAAATTACAGGTCAGCAGAGGTGTGTGAATCTGGGTCCTTGAAAGTCACCCAACTTGCAGACAACTTTTGCCCTAGTAGGAGGATTCCTATGACTTCTTGGTCAACATGAATGTTGAAGAGCATCTTCTTAGCTTTAAAATGAGTGGTAGAAGTCCTTGATTGGATTTGTGGAACTCAACTTATGGTTTGAACAAGACAGGGGTATTTTGGTCATTTGTCAGTTATAGGTCATTTTAGCCAATGCCTAAAACTCCTATTTCCAAGCCTCAAATGGAAAAACTCAAAACATGAAAGTTGTTCAAAATGTGATTTTAAGTCTAGAAAGAAGGTCACAAATTGTTGGAAAAGCTCATAGCATGAGATTACATGATTGGTCAAAAATGAACTAAAAATGACTTATAAGTTTGAAAAGTTGAATTTGAAAATTGATTTGGAAGACCCACAAATCCAAAATAGGTCATCCAATATATCATTTTGATTGGAAAAACCATTTTGAGAACATTGGTTTAGCTAGAATTTTGATTTGGAGCTTTAAAATGGGTGATGCTTTGAAAAGTTGTTACTTGAAAAAGAAGGCAATGTTGAAAAACCTTACACAAGCCAAAGATGAGCTTGTTTTTCACTCATCCCTTCTCAATATCTCATGTAAAGATATGTTAAGACCAAATGGTAAGGCATGAAGCATGGAAGGTGAGATTTTCAACTTGTCCCCACATGAGATTTTCAAGAAACTTCCACCACATTCTAGATGAATCTAGAAGCACCTAATGATGATTATAAAAAGAAGGCCATGAAGGGAGTTCAAGGTGGGTGATAGAAAGAGATTTCAAGAGAGAGAGAGAGAGAGAAGCATCTATTGAAGCACTTTCTTCAACTTCAAGCAACTCTGAATTTCATCCACTACAAGCATTCTCCTTCCATACAAGTGCATACAGAAGATCTTCCACCATTAGAAGGGCATTGTTGAGAAGTTACAAGCTCTGAATCGTGCTCAACATCACCTCATCTCATCTTCTTGACAGGTTTCTTCTTCACCCTCTATCTCCTAAATTATTGAGCTTTAACTAGTTTCTTAGGCATAGAAAGGTTAGGCTAGGGTAGAGGACTAAATTCTGATAGTTACAGCCCATACCATGAAGTTCCATAGCAGGACCATGAATCTTTGATTTGCAAGAATTGTTTGAATTAGGAGTTTTAATCATCAAGAACTAGTGTAGAATAGCTAGGGTAACTTGTAGAAGCTCTGTAAACCATTAGATTGAAGTTTGGTGAAGGTTGATACCAGCTGATAGCAAGTGATGTTTAGTTGGACCATGACATTGAAGTCCTCTGTTGGGATTATTGAGGATGAATTAGGGAAATCCACGCGTACCATCTTGTTCCTCTCATTGAGTACTGCAATTTTCGTGTTTGGATCGTGTTAAATCGTGGCCTGAGCAGAGAGAACGAGGGAGAGGAAGATGAGTGCATGGAGGAGAGGGTTTCTGAAAACCCTAGGTATGTTTGGGACGATGAAGGAGGTCCATCGGATTGGTCTCAAAGTTTGACAAATTAATCTCATCCAACGGCTGTGAGTGAGTCTGAGAAAGGGAGGGAAAGATTCAAATAATGAAACGCGGTCGTTTCACTTAAAGCCACTCTGGGCTTAATTCGCTATCCCCACCCCCCTTTTATCTGACCCAACTGAACCAACTAGCGCCTATTGCTATTCATACCCCCCCTCCCTTTTAATTGATATTGTTTTAATTTTCTTTTAATATTTTTCTGTCTTTGAAAATTCATTAAAAATTGAAAAATAATTCTTTTTTGTCCATTCTTTTTTCTATGATTAGATGATAATGTGTAGAAAATATTAAAAATAAAAATGGGATTTTATTTTTAAGTTTAGTATTTTTAATAGATTTTCCTTTTAAGTAGCTTTTATAATGTGTAGTTTTGTATCATGATTTTGCAAGAATTGTTTTAGGACTTTCCTTTAGTCTTTTTAATCCATTCCTTTTTATGCAATTAGATGATGAATCATAGTTCCCCATAGGATTTTTTCTAGAATTTTAGAATTAAATTTTGATTAGTTTAGTTAGGGTAGATGTAGGGTATCCTAATTAGGGTTTAGGTTGTGCTTAGGTGAAGAATCATCTTTCTTTGATTAAGTTTTGTCTTGATTTTTAGGTAGAGGCCTATGTAGATGTTATGAGTAGGTGTTGAGGACCCTTGTGAATAATTGTTAGATTTTTCCCCCTTGGTTTAGTATTTTTGGGTATTTTCTGAAGTTGCCTATTGATTTTGTCTCCCCTGTGGTTATCTGTTCATCTTTGGGGGTCATTGTGGGGAATTTGTTGAGGGGCTTGTGTTGCCTTGAAGACCTTGATGGAGAGCATCATGAAGTGAAGATTGTAGATCAAGATTCAGAGACCCAGAGCTTGGATTGTCCCCTGTCTGTGAGGTTTGAGATCCTGAAGTTTGAAGGAAGTTCATGGTACTTTCCTGAGGAAGGCACTATGAATGACTTTCATTCTTTCTTCTCACCTCTTTCTTAAGTATCCAATGATGTTGGAGCCAACTTGTGAGTTTAATTTCTCCTGAGGAGGAATGTAAACTGATCACATGTTGTTGAGCCACATGGGATACAACTCCTAAGTGAAAGCCTCCTAGTACTTTCCTGAGGAAGGTCCTATGGGTCTATTCACTTAGTTCCCTTAGTTTATCCAGGATCTCTCAAGTATCCAATGATGTTGGAGCCAACTTGTGAGTTTAGTTTCTCCTGAGGAGGAATGTAAACTGATCACAGTTGTTGAGCCACATAGGATACAACTCCTAAGTGGAAGCCTCCTAGTACTTTCCTGAGGAAGGTCCTATGAGTCTATTCACTTAGTTCCACTAGTTCAGATAGGATTTCCTAAATATCCAGTGATGTTGGAGCCTGCTTGTGAGTTTAATTTCTCCCGAGGAGGAATGTAAACTGATCACAGTGGTTGAGCCACATAGGATATGACTCCTGAGTATACACCTCCTAGTGCTTTCCTGAGGAAGACACTATGAGTCTGCTTGCTTAGCTCCCTTTCTTTGGTAAGCTTGTTCTGAAGCTTGAAGACTGGGATTGATTTCTCTTGTTTAGGGTTTGCTTTAAGGCTGTGCTTAGATTTGATTTAGATTCTGTGATTAGGGTTAGGATTAGAGAGTAGATTCTTTCTTTCTCAAGCATGTGTGTTTGTTTGCCTGTTGGCACTTCACTTCTTTTATCTGTTATTGCTTGATAGCATGTGGTTTATTTTCAGTATGATTACTGTTATTTCATGACTGGCTTGAGGTTGAGACGAGCTTGTGGAGGCTGACACCCCACACACATTTCCTCCCTCACTTGCATTGCATGCATTTTACTGTTAAAGCTGATGTTTTTGTCTGTTTTGGTGTATCCTTGACATGATCCCTTAGGACTCTCATTTCCTTTGATGAGGATTTGGTGATAGAACTTTAGGTTGAAACCTATGCATGACAACTTCTAGGAGTTCCCTGTTCAAACCTCAACCATAGGATGAATCCATGGCATGATAACAGTAGGACTTGATAGTCTCCCTCCTAGTTGAGCCATTTTTACCCGTAGTTAGCCGAACTACGTTTGCTCTGATCTTTCATACCAGATGAAAGTACGTAGGCATAGGATGCGATGTCCTAGCGAGCAACCTTCCCCACCTTCACCCGTAGTTAGCCGAACTACGTTGACTCTGATTTCTCGTTCCAGACGGGAATACGTAGGCATAAAGTGCGACGCTTTGCCGAGTCATTTTCTTTTCTTTTTCAGCCAGCCTTGATAGGTAGATAGATTATAACCAACCCGTCCAAGTAAACAAACAAGCGAGGATCCCGTCGAGTACGACGGACGTGAGGGGTGCTAATACCTTCCCCTTGCGTAACCGACTCCCGAACCCAGACAATGGTTGCGATGACCTTGTCTTACCCTTTTTTCGTCAGGTTTTTCCGATCGTTTCCTTTCCCGCTCTGAGGGATAAATAACGAAAGGTGGCGACTCTTCTGTCATGCCGGCACCTTATTTTCGCGCAAGCGACAGCTGGCGACTCTGCTGGGGAACCATTGCATCTAGGGACTTTTCCCATCCCTTATGCTGGGACCGTTTCCCATCCCCTACGCGAGTCAATCCTATCGTTTGTGTGTTTGCTTGTTGGGTTGCGTTTATTTATCGCATTTTTACTTCCCGCATTTTTACTTCCCGCATTTTATTTCCCGCATTTTATTTCCAGTTTGATATGATTATCTGTGCTGCTGTGGGAGAGGGATGTTACTGTGAGTGAAAAGCCGGACCTGGGCTTGAGTACACACCTAGATATAGTTGCGGAGAAGTAGTAGACGAACCTGTCTGCTGAGCAGGCACAGTTCCCTACGAAAATCTGCGCTCAGACGAGATTCTTGCAGAGGTGCTCCTTTCCGGTCCTGAGGATCTGAGGGGAGTCCAGACGTGAGGATTGTCGACTCTGGGGACCGATCATTTGGAAGCCAGCTAAGAGAGGCCTCTTCATGACCTGACGATGCCACTCCTTCTGGGAATCGTATTGTCACTCATGAATGTCTGTGACGCTGACAACCGCATAGGATGCCGTACCTTTGTCCGTGGATTAGGTCCATCATACCTGTGAGTGGGGTTGGGATATTGCAGGAAACTTTGACCTCCAGACCACCTGGTTTTCTTGACAGTGAATCAGTTATGTTGGGTTCTCAGTTGCAGAGATGTTCTTGATAGAGCAAGGGTTTGATCAGAGGATTTTATCATCGGGTGTTTGTCTGTCCTTGATAGAGCAGGTTTCGATCAGGATATTGTTATCAGTGGTTTGTTCTGGATGGAGCAGATTTTTGAGTAGGGTCTGAGGATCTCGTCAGCGGTTGTTATTTGTTCTTGATAGGGCAGATTTTGAGTGGGGTTTGAAGATCTCATCAGCAGCTGTGTATTTGTTCTTGAGAGGGCAGATTTGTGATTTGGGGTCTGAAGACTTCATCAACAGATATTCCTTGATCTAGCATCCGGGGTCTTTATTATCAGGCCTTCGTTCTTGTCAGGGCAGAATGCTGATCTCGATCCTATCAGATGGTTATTCACAGCAGATCAGATCAGTGGTTTTACGCCGGGGTTTCCTTCTCATCAGTGACTGTTGACATCGAATCTCCACAGCAGCCACCTAGATATATTGTTGCATACCTGCATTTTGCATTAGCTTGCATAATCATTCCATTAGCGTGTGTCTGTGACAGGTACCGTTTCCCCGATCCAAGATCTCTCGTCTCTTATTGCGTTAATGCAGCCTGTCTCAGGAAGACTGTTGCATACGAGTTCTCGATCCTTGTTGTGTCGAATCTGACTATTGCTATGTGAGGTTACTATTTCCATGATTGGGCCCAGATTCCTCTCCTTATTATTGTCAGCAGGTGCCAGGATCGGGGGAAATCTCTCAAGCACGCATGCATCTGCATAAAGCATTTTTGCATGACATATATTCTGTTACCTTTACCTAACCCCTGATATTGACAGGTTTTTCAGGTACTCAGGTTCCGAGATGCTTTCGATCTCCAGGATTGATCAAAGATTCATCCACCGCTACTCAACTCGCGCCAATCAAACGAGAATCATGGACCAGGTACAGTCAGATGTTCAGGAGCTTCGTGAACGGATGGATCGTTTTATGGAGCTGATGCAAGTAGTTGCGAATGGGCAAGACCAGCTTCGTACTTTGGTTCAACCTCTCATCTCCAGGGTTGACAGTAATGGAATACTTCACGGCGGGGCCGTGCCCACTCCTCCTCAAGGGGATACTCCACAGAACGTTGTTCCTGCTGCCGGGGGCAACGGTAGTGCTAACGGCAATCTTATGACTAATCTCGGACTTAATGCGGCGGGCGCCGGCAATGGTGGTTTGGGAGCCAATGTTAACATGGGGCCGGTCAACGGCAATGTTGGTGCGGGAAATATGGTGGTGCCTCAACCGTGGCTGGAGGACCATCAGGATGACATATTCTCTCAGAGAGGTGCAGAGGCTGAATTGACTGCTGAGGCTCGACTCAGGTTCAAGGCGCTGGAAGATAAAATGAGAGATATAGAAAATCAGAACACATTGGGCGTTGACATGGCCAAACTCGGTTTGATTGCTGACTTTAAAGTACCTCACAAGTTCAAGGTGCCTATCTTTGAGAAGTATAGGGGCACTACTTGTCCCCGTGTTCACCTCCGATCTTATTATAGAAAGATGTCCGCTTATTCTGACGATGAGAAGTTGCTGATGCACTTCTTTCAGGATAGTCTTTCTGGTCCGTCGCTCGAATGGTATATGGGTTTGGAGCCCGCTGCTGTGCGCACCTGGAAAGATCTGGCAGAAGCGTTTGTTCTCCACTATCAATATAATAGCGACTTGGCTCCCAACCGAGTTCAGCTTCAGAATCTCTCGCAGCGGAGCAATGAAAGCTTCAAAGAGTACGCCCAGCGGTGACGTGAATTGGCTGCTCAGGTTCAACCACCGATGGTTGAGCGTGAGTTGGTACAAATGTTCGTGGCTACCCTTCCCGGAGTCTATTATGAGAAGCTGATCAGTGGCATGTCCGGAACATTCTCGGCCCTCATCACTTTGGGCGAGCATGTCGAAAACGGTATAAAGATCGGAAAGATTCAGGGCGAATCATCCTCAGCTGGAGGAGCTAGCAAGAAACCCTATACTGGCAAGCGTCGAGAGGGAGATGCCAGTGCTGTCACTAATGCTAGGAGAAAGGGCAAGGGCCCTCAGTCTCAGATTGCTAGCATAAACATCCCAGCTGCTCCCCCGCAGCCGCAGCAGCAGCCCCAGCAACAGAATAATCCGGGATATAAGAGATATCAGAATCGGGGTCCCCTGGCAAACCGCCATTTCGAAACTCCTCCTATGCCGTATGCACAGCTTCTGCAGACGTTGCTTCAGCTCCAATTAGTTCATAAAAAGGACAATGGCTCCCTTGACAGGGGCACCACCACCAGAGTATGATGCTAATGCTACTTGTGAATTTCATTCTGGGGCACCTGGCCATACGGTTGAGAACTGTAAAGCTTTTAAGCACAAAGTCCAGGACTTGGTCGACGCCAAGGTCATCAACTTTTCTGACAGCGTGCCCAACGTCACCAAGAATCCAATGCCTCATCATAGGGGGGGCGGAGTGAATGCTATTATCACTGAAGAGAGTTCAGACCTGCTGACCGATGTCAAAGATCTGAAGACGCCGTTGAGTTTTGTCAAGGCCAAGTTGCTGAAGAAGGGATTCTTTCCCGGATGTGGAGAGCTGTGTATGGCTTGTGCTACACTTCCTTATGGGTGTGAGCAGTTGATCGAAGGTATCCAAAGTCTGATGGCCGAGGGTATTTTGCAATTCAGTCGGAGCGTTGAGAATGTGTCAGGGGAAGTCGTGCTGAAGCAGGCGGACGAAGTTGCTACCATTACTATTCCTCGTCACCCTATTACTATTTCTGCGTCCCGTCCGCCTTCTATCACCATCACCAGGGCCGGACCAATCCCATTCGAGAGTACTAATGCCGTCCCATGGCATTACGGCGCCGAAGTGTATTGTAATGGTCAGAAGATAGAGCTGGAGCCGTCCAGATCGACTGCGCAGAATCTTGCTGAAGTCAGTGGTATCACTAGGAGCGGAAGAGTATTCGCACCGGCAGAGGTTGCAGCAGAGAAAGTGGTCCGAGCTGACGCTGTGGATAAGGGTAAAGGTAAAGCTGTTGAGGAGGTCCCTGCAGGGGCAGAGAAAGACTTGCTGGTTAAAGATGCAGAAGAGTTCATGCGGCTAATCAGGAAAAGTGACTACAAGATTGTAGATCATCTTCACCAGACTCCGTCGAAGATCTCTATTCTTAACCTGTTGCTGTGTTCTGAAGCGCACCGCACCGCATTGCTGAAGGTATTGAATGCTGCATACGTGCCGCAGGAGATATCAGTGAATCAACTCGAGGAAGTAGTAGCCCATGTCAATGCTGGTAATGGGCTGGGATTTACAGATCTGGAGCTGACTCCCAAGGGAAGAGATCACAACAGCGCCTTGCACGTCTCAATAGAGTGCAGAGGCACGATTATGTCACATGTCCTAGTGGATACGGGCTCCTCGCTTAACGTGCTTCCGAAGAAGGCACTGATGAAGTTGGATACCCGTGGACTGCTGTGCACGCCCAGTGATCTGGTCGTGAAGGCCTTTGACGGAACCAAGCGCCACGTCTTCGGAGAATTGACCCTGCCAATTCAAGTTGGTCCAGAGACGTTTAATGCAGTGTTCTATATCATGGATATCATGCCCGCCTATAGTTGCCTCTTAGGTCGGCCGTGGATCCATTCTGCTGGTGCCGTGACGTCCACGCTGCATCAGAAGCTTAAATATGCTGTTGGGGGCAGCATAGTGACAGTCTGTGGAGAGGAGGACATCATGGTAAGCCACCTCTCGTCCTTTAAATACGTTGAAATGGATGGTGAGATCCATGAGACTCTTTGCCAGGCTTTTGAAACCGTCAGGGTGAAGGAGGTAGCTCCCGTTGTTGCAGAGAAGCAAGAGTTGAACCTCTCCTCGTTTAAGGAAGCTAGGGCTGTTGTCGAAGCTGGTTCCACCCCAGGCTGGGGGCATGTTTTGGATATACCAATCAAACAGGATAAGTTTGGATTGGGATATTCTCCGCAAGCTGAAGCTTCATCTTCTTCTGGCAGTTCGTCTCATGGGAAAGGGCCGATCTTATTCACCAAGGGGGGAGTAATTTTCGAGAGTATCAACGCTACGTCGGAGGACAGCGGGGATAGTGATTGCGATCTTGACGCCTGGATTCAACCGAGCAAGCCAGGCGAGTGCCTCCACAATTGGACCATCAAGGAGATTATCAAGCTGACAAGTGAAGAGTAATGATTTGCTTTTTACAATCTTTGTACAGCCCTATGTCCTGCCCGGGGCATAGTGGTTTTACTGTCAGGGCCTTGTTGGATTATGTGTATGCATTTTGCTAATAAATAAAAGGCGTTTTCTTCGTAATCAAATGTTGTGTTCTCTGTTATTCATGCTTTATGTTTGTTTCGAAAAACAGCAAAATGGCAACGAGGTTCGTGCTAACCTGCATATTCTTGCTTTAAACTTAACCCTTGTTATTGCAGGATCCACGTAACAAATGACATCGACTCTGGACCCTCTACGGCTCACTACGACTTTGATTGCCCGATCTATCAAGCCGAGGATGAGATTGATGAAGACGAAGACCTTCCGGAAGAGTTGGCCCGCTTGTTGAGACAAGAAGAGAAGGTTATTCTGCCTCACGAGGAGGATATTGAGATCATAAATCTGGGTTCTGAGGAGCTTATCAGGAATGTCAGAGTTGGGGCTGCGTTGCAGAATGATGTCAAGCATAGACTGGTCGAGATGCTTCGAGAGTATAGTGACGTCTTTGCTTGGTCGTATGAGGATATGCCCGGACTTGACACAGACATCGTGGTTCATCGCTTGCCGTTGCGAGAAGATTGCCCTCCAGTCAAGCAGAAGCTCAGGAGGACGAGACCAGACATGGCTGTAAAAATCAAAGAAGAGGTCCAGAAGCAGTTGGACGCAGGATTTCTAGCCGTTACTACTTACCCTCCGTGGGTCGCCAACATAGTGCCTGTACCAAAGAAGGACGGTAAGGTACGCATGTGCGTCGATTATCGGGATTTGAATAGGGCGAGCCCTAAGGATGATTTCCCGTTGCCTCATATCGATGTGTTGGTCGACAATACAGCCCAGTTTTCCGTGTTTTCGTTCATGGATGGCTTCTCCGGCTACAATCAGATTAAGATGGCGCCGGAGGACATGGAGAAAACGACGTTTATTACCCCCTGGGGCACGTTTTGCTATAAGGTGATGCCTTTCGGTCTGAAGAACGCAGGGGCCACTTACCAGCGAGCAATGGTAACTTTGTTTCATGATATGATTCATCGTGAGATCGAGGTCTATGTTGATGACATGATTGCAAAGTCCCAAACGGAGGAGGAGCATCTGGTCAATTTGCTGAAGCTGTTTGAAAGGCTTAGGAAGTTCAGGCTGAGGCTGAATCCTAACAAGTGCACTTTCGGGGTGCGGTCCGGAAAGTTATTGGGGTTTATCGTTAGTGAACGAGGTATTGAAGTTGATCCTGCAAAGATAAAAGCTATCCAAGAAATGCCAGCGCCGAAAACAGAAAAAGAAGTTCGTGGTTTCTTGGGCCGAATAAACTACATTGCAAGGTTTTATCTCTCAGCTCACGGCCACTTGTGAACCGATGTTCAAGTTGTTAAAGAAAAATCAGGCGATTACTTGGAATGAGGATTGCCAGAAGGCATTCGATAAAATAAAGCAGTATCTTCAAGAACCTCCAATCTTGATACCCCCAGTGGCTGGACGGCCATTAATCATGTACTTGACAGTTCTGGAGAATAGTATGGGGTGTGTTCTCGGTCAGCATGACGAGACGGGCAGAAAGGAGCATGCCATTTATTATTTGAGTAAAAAGTTCACTGAGTGTGAATCTCGATACTCGATGCTGGAGAAGACGTGTTGTGCCTTAGCTTGGGCTGCCAAACGTCTACGACAGTATATGCTCAACCACACCACTATGCTAATTTCGAAGATGGATCCGATCAAGTACGTCTTCGAGAAGCAGGCTCTTTCGGGCAGGATTGCCAGATGGCAGATGTGTTAACGGAATATGATATTCAGTACGTCTCTCAGAAAGCCATCAAGGGAAGCGTATTGTCTGACTACCTTGCCGAACAGCCAATCGAAGACTATCAGCCGATGAAGTTCGAATTCCCTGACGAGGACATTATGTTTCTCAAAGCAAAGGATTGCGATGAGCCATTGCCCGATGAGGGGCCGGATAGGAAGTCTCAGTGGAAGTTGATATTCGACGGAGCGGTTAATTCCTATGGAAGTGGTATCGGGGCTATCATTACGACTCCTCACGGATCCCACATCCCGTTTACTGCAAGACTGACGTTTCCAGTTACCAACAACGAAGCCGAGTATGAAGCATGTATTATGGGTCTAGAAGAGGCAATTGATTTGAGAATCAAGAATCTAGACATATATGGTGACTCAGCGCTTGTAATCAATCAGATCAAAGGGGAGTGGGAAACTCGTCAAGCGAATCTAGTGCCGTACATGAATTATGCCAGGAGGCTGCTTCCGTTCTTCGACCGAGTAGAACTTCATCATGTACCCCGGGCTGAAAATCAAATGGCTGATGCTTTAGCCACCCTGGCTTCCATGTATAAAGTCAATTATTGGAATGAAGCTCCAAGCATTGTTCTTTCGCGTCTTGACAGACCAGCGTATGTGTTCGCAATCGAAGATGCCACTGACGGCAAGCCATGGTTCCACGATATCCAAACCTTCCTCATGACCAAGGAGTATCCTGCGGGTGCGTCAACCCAAGATAAGAAGACTCTGAGGAGGTTATCCGGAAACTTTTACCTCAACCCTGATGGAGTGCTGTATAAGAGAAACCACGATCTCGTGCTGCTCAGATGTGTGGATGAGAAAGAATCAAGTATGCTCATGGAAGAAGTCCATGAGGGCACATTTGGTACGCACGCCGGCGGGCATGCCATGACGAGAAAGATCCCTGAGAGCAGGATATTACTGGCTGACTATGGAGTCGGATTGCTTCAGATTCGCGAAGAAATGTCACAAATGCCAGATTTATGCTGATAAAGTTCATGTGCCGCCGTGCCCATTGAATGTCATGTCCTCCCCTTGGCCGTTCTCCATGTGGGGCATCGACATGATAGGCAAGATCGAGCCCACCGCATCCAATGGTCATCGTTTCATTCTGGTAGCTATCGACTACTTCACCAAGTGGGTGGAGGCAGCCTCGTACGCTAATGTGACCAAGCAGGTGGTAGCTAAGTTCATAAAGAGGGACATCATCTGTCGCTATGGAATTCCCGAGCGGATCATTACTGATAATGGTTCGAATTTGAATAATAAGATGATGAAGGAGCTGTGCCAGAGCTTCAAGATCGAACACCACAACTCATCTCCTTACCGGCCGAAGATGAATGGCGCTGTTGAAGCGGCCAACAAGAACATCAAGAAGATTGTTCAGAAGATGGTTGTGACGTACAAAGATTGGCACGAGATGCTGCCGTTTTCCTTGCACGGTTATCGTACGACGGTGCGTACGTCGACCGGGGCAACTCCTTTCTCCTTGGTGTACGGTATGGAAGCTGTCCTACCGCTAGAAGTGGAGATTCCCTCTTTGCGAGTTTTGGTTGATGTGAAACTAGATGAGGCAGAATGGGTTACGAATCGCCTGAACCAGCTCAGCCTGATGGACGAGAAGAGGTTAGCATCGATTGCATTTGGTCGCCTGTACCAAAGTCGAATGAAGAAAGCTTATGATAAGAAGGTGCGTCCTCGAAGCTTTCAGACGGGTGATCTCGTCCTGAAGAAGATACTTCCGCCACACTCCGATCACCGGGGCAAGTGGACTCCGAATTACGAAGGGCCGTATGTCGTCAGCAAGGTCTTCTCAGGAGGAGCTTTGTTGTTATCCACAATGGATGGTGAAGATTTTGCATCCCCGGTGAACGCGGACGCAGTTAAAAAATACTTTGCTTGAAAGCGACCCGCTGGACAAAAAAAAAAAAAAAAAAAAAGAAAAGAGTCCAGGCAAAAAAGGGGCATCCCGGCGAACCAAAAACAGAATAAAAGGTTCGGGCAAAAATTAGGGATATATTGAAAAATGTACACCCGCGAAGTCGAAAACCTACACTGGGCGGCTTCGGCAAAAAAGGGTATCCCGGTGAACTGAAAACCCGAAAGGGCGGTTCACGCAAAAGTTAGGGATTTGAATAAGCAAATGACTACGTTCCGCGTATGGACTTTTCATTGTTTAGTGGTTCGAAGACCTGAGGGCCGTTTATCTGAATCAATCTCTTCCAAAGCTGAAGCATCGGAGAAGTATCGAAGTCGAGTGGGTCTTAGAGGGATCAACTCATGGTGTTCGTCTACGCCTCGATTGCCGACATTTGTATATACTGATGTATATTTATGTTTCCTTTTTGCGCGGCTTCCTCATTCCAGGAGCTTGCCTCTGTTGTAAAACATTTTTGCCCGTTCAGGGGTTCATCATCAATAAAATGCACATTAGTCAGCAATTCTACTTGACTGTTTAGCATTTATCTGTTTTGTTTGCGAATGATAACGCCGATGTGTTTTTGATAAAATGCGCATACATAAACTTGCGGGCCTAAGCCCATTGATTGTTGAAACAACTAATTAACTGAATATTGTCACGAGATAATAACCCGGATAGGCCCCTGTGAGGAGGGTATCTTGTCTGTTTGTTTGTGTTGTTGCAGGTGTAGCACCCCGCCAGAAGATGTGCCGTGCGTATCCCCGAAGCAGGATGAGTCTTTCTTCCCCAGCAGAGTTCAGTAGTTTCTCCTCCGCAGAATCTGAACGCAAGATAGTGAGCATTGATATGTCTTCCCCGGGTAGAGGTGATTCTCTTCCCCAAGCAGACGCATCCTGAAGGAATGTCACCTCATCAGCTGAATCAAGCACCGAAGAATGATGTCGTCTCTCCCCAGCACCGGGTCACAAGTGCAGAGTTCATAGAAATGTTTGGGTACTGGAGCTCGTGTTTTCCCCAGTAAAGTCGTCGAAGCAGGATTTTTCCCCCGCACCCGGGTCACAAGTGCAGGATTCGCAAGAAGCTAGTCGTATACCGAAGTATGCAGTAACTGATGGTGCCAGACTGAAGTCTCCAGTAGAATTGAGATTCCCCACCAGAGTCAGGCTCTCTCCTGAAGTTCGATGATTCCCTCTTCTCCAGTAGAGCGTTGGAACAGCTGATGTTGTATTCCCTTGCAGAGTTGTACTCTCCCCCGAAGGCAGATGATCCTTTCTTCCCCAGTGGAATCGAATTCCCCATCAGAGTCGCACTCTCCAATGAAGTAGAATGATTTCTCTCCCCGGCTGAGTCCGCAGAAAGGCAGAATCCTTGGACATTGATCAGATCATGGTCGATTTTCCCCAGTAGAGCGTGGGGCAGCTAATGCTGTGTTTCCCCAGAATCGCACTCTCTCCATCGAAGCAGAATGATTTCTCCTTCCCTAGCCGAGTTTGCAGATGTCCAAGAGATCCGAATCCTTGGAAGTTGATCAGATCATGATTGGTTTTAATCCCAGTGGAGTGTTGAGCAGCTGAAGTTGGTTCCCCACAAAGTGGTCATCCCCAGAAGAGTAGCCGAGACGGCCGCGCAGTTCATCCTCGAGATTGATATCAGCAGATCCAAGTTCTCGTAGAGCTTCATCCCCTGCAGCAGTCAGCTGAAGTTGTTCCCCTGCAGCAGTTCGCGGAAGATCAATTCCC
>OZ012741.1:58797987-58830776 GCA_963859935.3 Lathyrus sativus
CTTTTTGAATGGTGATGTTTTTGAGTGGTCTAAGGTCTTGTACACCTTCTATATCATATTTATGGATTGTGTGGATGATTGTTGGGGTGTTTGAATGGTGAGAAATGAATTTGGCATCAAATCTCCCAAGGAAGATTTTGAGGGTTTTTTGTGACAAATGAGATTTTGAGATTTTGGAGTAAGGAGGGAAATAATGCAAGCTTTCAATTTCTCTGGTTTTTAGAATTGATCTTGTGTAGAGAATGAAGTGGTGAGGGCTCTATTTATAGGCAAGGAAGTGGCTTGGGGCAGATTTGGAGGTTTCTTCATTTTGAAGAAAGGTTTTGGATTTTTTGATTAAACCTCCACAGGAGGGTTTTCTTGGCTGCAAGGCAGGCCTTAATAGTCAAGAAAAATGATGGTTTAGTGTGGCTAATTGAAGGCTAGAGATGTAGTATCATGGCTGGTTCAGAATTGCTTTACACCTCATGCTTACTTTTTCACTTTAAGTGCAAGTTGCAAGGCAACTTGCAAGCCACTTGCAAAGCTTGGCTAAATTGATTTCCTCTGCATAATTTCTGTATTTTCAATCTACAAACTCCTCACATATCAAATACAACATGGTTCACCAGCTGAGTTTGGTCAATTTTGATGAAAGGATGAATTCTTGAATTTTGACAATGTGGGACTAAAGTGAAAAACCACCAACTTGCCATGACCATAACTTTCAGCTCATAACTCCTTTTGAGATGTGCTAGTACTTTTTATAAAGCCCTCAAATAGCTCTAAAACATTCATGCTTTCATGAGTTTAAATTTACCAAAGGAACTTGGCCAAAAAGCCTTCCAAAGTTGCTAAAAAATGAACTTAAAAGTGAAATTTCTCTAAGTCTTTTTCCCTTCTAGAAATGAATTTGATCATAACTCCAAATCTATGCATTTTCTGATCATGGACCACTTAGGGACTTTTGTAGGACTTGTCAAGAGCTTCCAAATTAGCTTTGAACCAACTCAATTGGATGTGTGGTTAAGGAGTTATGGTTTAGCCCCTTTCAAAACCCTAATTTCCCGATTTTTCAATTTCTCCTTCATCCTTGATCCAATGGTCATGAAAATTGATATGAAAGTACAATATTACATATGGAACAATTTTTTTCACAACTTGAATTCCAATTCCTAAACTTTGGAGAGTTGACTTTTCGGTCAATTGTACGACCGATCGGTGACTACCGAGTCGCCGGTTGACATTCTGGACCTCCTGAGACTTTGAAACTTATTGAATGAACTTTATTAAGCTATTTGAACTTCATGAATTATAATCTCACCATTAAAACACCTTCCAACATCAAAGTCAAACTACAGTTGACTTTTACTAGTCAAAAACCCTAATCGGGTACCCTGAAATACACTGCTCTGGATTCTGGGGTAACAACCTCAAATTGGATTCTCATTTGACATTATGTGATACCCTTGACCTTGTTTCATAATTGAATGAGCCCAAAACATTGACTAATCACACCCTTGAAGTTTTGATTTTGACTGCACGAAACCTTGATTCATCTGTAATTTGACAAAGACAAACTTGCACTGGGTTAAGGTTAGATAAATCATGAGTATGCTCCTAAAATGATAATGAGAATCTTAAGGGGTCAAAATTTAGGGTGCAACAGTTTCCCCTATTTAAATATCTTCACTAGATGGGACTGAGGGATGATGACCCTCGTAGAATCGCAGTGAAAGGTATTTAAATATAGAAAACCGAAAATTTTGTCCCTTAGATTCGATGATATGCAAAAGGAAAGGTCATGATATGCCATGAATTCTAAATGATGCTTCATGATGCTTGGATGCAAGACATATGCAAAAAAACAAAACAACGAGTAACTACTCGCGGGGACCTGGCATTGTGGATCCGACACTGGGGAAACTGCGATATAACAATCAATAGTTCAAACATGACTAGTGATAACAGAGAGAAATATTTACATGAGGATGCGCAAAGTCTAATGAAGATGACAATCTTACTGGGGAAAAGCAAACGCTTCACCAGGGAAAGAGGTAGATTTCCACCGGGGACAAGAGCGACTTTTTACTGGGGAAATTAAAACACAAACCTCACTGGGGATGATCAGATGAGGAGCTTCCTATAGTGAAGAGTTCAAACGGGATCTTCAGGAATGGACTAGAAACAAAGACAAAACATATTAGGGATACTAGTGACGACTAGATCTCCGAGACTTGTCTGGGGAGGAAAATTTCACTAGGGATAATGATGTCACCCAGTTTTAACAAATGGCTCAGGCAGTGCTAGTAACCACTAGACTTCCTGGAGGTAATGGTAACGACCAACCTGAGATAACAATAAATGAAATTTCAAATCCAATCAGTAATACAGGACTTTGACTAGGGAAATTGGTGACGACCAAATTTCAAGCAATGCCAGTAACCATTGGACTTAAAGGAGATTGGTAACGACCAGGTCAGGGTACAAATGACGATTGGATTTCAAGCAATGCCAGTTACGACTGGTCTTTGGAAGAAAACATGGTGACGACCAACTCAGGGTATACCAACACATGTGGTTACGAGAATGCTAGTAAGCTACTAGGCTTTAGCTGGGGAGGTTGGTAACGACCAAACCAGAAGATACCAATAACGATTCGATTCCAAGTGATGCCAGTTATGACTGGACTTCGATGGGGACAGTTGGTAACGTCCACCAAGACACCAATGACAATTGGATTTCGAACATCTGCCAGTTACAACTGGGTTTTAAACGGAAATCAACTAGTAACGACTAGACTTCACAGGGGATTCGCTAGTGACGACTAGGCTTCAGGGGGAAAAGATTGATAACGACCGAACCAAAAGGTAATAACGAGTGAAGTTAAGACAATGCCAGTTACGACTGGACCTCAAAGGAAATCATGGTGACGACCAAAAAGAAAACCAATAACGATTGAATTTCGAACACTACCAGTTACGACTAGACTTCAATGGAGAAGGTGGTGACGACCGAATCAAAAGATACCAACTAGTGGATTTTAAGGCAATGCCAGTTACGACTGGTCTTAACAAGAAATATGGTGACGACCAAAAAACCACCAATAACGATTGGCTTCTAAAATAATGCCAGATACGACTAGACTTTTAGGTAGAAGTTCACTAGCAGCGATCAGTCATTCACGGGGAATCGACAGATAGCACACCGATCTCGAGAGACAGAATGAATCACACTGAACCCGTCCTGAAAAGGTGTATGTAGTTCTTTGAAAATAAATCCAATCTTAACAGGGGAACCGAGCTTTCTAAACAAGCTATTCAGAGATGAAAAAGTAAATTCAAGTGTTCAGACATCTTCTACTGGGACGAGTCTTCACATCATCATAAGAAGTTCTTTGAGAGACAGTCTTCAAGTTTTGATACCCACACATGATAAAAGGGAAATCAACAGTTCGACTTGCTTACACTTCATTGGGGAATGTAATTGGATTGCATATCAAAGCTTTCGCTACCCTGAGGTTTCGGGGAAGTATGATTTTCCTCGACTTTTCCATGAGTTGTTTGTTAATATTTTCAAGTTTTATTCAAATAATTTGACCCTAATGCTTTCAAAATTATCGTTGATCAACGAACAATATTTTGCATAACAAAGAAGATAAAGGAAATGATAATTTGGCAAAGGAAAGAATGGTTCAAAACTGATTTTATTCAAGGATGAAATCTTGCAAATGACAAAATTCCATAGAATTTTTACAAGTAAAAAATGGCAAAGTGGACAAGGTTACATTGAATCCCATGACCAAACTATCCCTACAGACTAAAACTCCCCAAAATCCTTGCTTCTGACAAGAGCGGTTGGAAGTGGATCTCCTGTACAATCTTCTGCAATGGTGACAAACTTTTGAAATAGTGACAACTCTTCTGATGCAGTGAAACTCCTTTGTCCCTAACTTTTGCCTGGACCGCCCTTTCGGGTTTTCAATCCACCGGGACGCTCATTTTTTCCTAAGCTGCCCTTTCGGGTTTTCAACTTAGCGAGCTTTTATTTTTCTTTTCCTCCTTTTTCCCTTTTTCCCTTTTCTCTTTCTTCAACCCTAACTTTTGCATAAGCCGCTTTTTTTGAGTTTTCGACTTATCGGGTTCTTTTTAGGCGTAATATTTTCGTACTGCATCAGAATTTACTGGATGAGTAAGCTGCTCCCCATCCATGGTAGTGAGAATCAATGAGCCTCCTGAGAAGACTGTTTTCACAACAAACGGGCCGTCATAGTTAGGCATCCACTTTCCCCGTGCGTCTTTATGAACTGGTAAAATATTTTTGAGTACAAGTTCCCCTTCGCGGAATTCTTGGACACGAACTTTCTTGTCAAAAGCTCTCTTGATCCTCTTCTGATATAACTGACCATGACACATTGCAGACATGCGTTTTTCGTTGATAAGATTCAACTGATCAAACCTTTCTCTCACCCATTCTGCTTCTTCAAGCTTGGTTTCCATTATGACTCTCAAAGAAGGTATCTCGACCTCAATAGGAAATACCGCATCCATTCCATATACCAAAGAAAAAAGGGTTGCCCCTGTTGAAGTGCGGACGGACGTTCTGTATCCATGCAAGGCGAATGACAGCATCTCATGCCAATCTTTTTGATGTTTTTATTTGCAACTTCTACAGCTCCGTTCATCTTGGGACGATAAGGAGAAGAATTATGATGTTCAATTTTGAAGTCATCACACAACTCTTTCATGACTTTGTTGTTCAAATTAGTACCATTGTCCGTTATGATTCGGCTCGGAATTCTGTAACGATAAATAATCTCCTTTTTTATGAAACGGGCCACCACCTGCCTAGTAACATTAGTGTAGGATGCGGCATCAACCCACTTTGTGAAATAGTCAATGGAAACCAGGATAAATCGGTGTCCGTTAGAAGCTTTTGGTTCAATTGCCCCAATCATATCGATGCCCCACATAGAGAAAGGCCACAGTGATGACAACACATTTAGCAACGTCGGAGGTACGTGCATCTTGTCCACATAAATCTGAAATTTGTGACATTTCTTGGCATATTGAATACAGACAGCTTCTAAGGTCAACCAGTAATAACCAGCCCTCAAAATCTTTTTAGACATAGCATATCCATTGGCATGAGTACCAAACATTCCTTCGTGAACATCTTGCATTAACAACTCTGCTTCTCGTCGGTCGACACATCTAAGAAGGATCATATCATGATTTCTTTTGTAAAGCACATCATTGCTGAGAAAGAACTTGGATGCTAATCGTCTCAGAGTTTTCTTGTCAAGTGACGTAGCATCTGCTGGATACTCTTGTTTGGATAGGTAATTCTTTATGTCATAGAACCATGGCTTATCATCAATCTCTTCTTCTACCATTTGACAGTATGCGGGCTAAGTCTTGCGTTTGATTCGAATGAGAGTGGCATCATTGACATCCCTGACTTTCCACATTGAGGCTAACATGGCTAGGGCATCGACGATGTGATTCTCAGACCTCGGGACATGCTTGAAAGTTATTTCATCGAAACACTCCATCATCTTAACAATGTAGGCTCTATAAGGGATCAAATTCTCATGTCTAGTTTCCCATTCTCCAGTAACCTGATAAATAACTAAAGCTGAATCCCCACTGACTTCAAGAAATTTGATTTTGAGGTCAATAGCTGCCTCGAGGCCGAGAATGCAGGCTTCATATTCGACGATATTGTTTGTGCAGTCAAAGTCCAACCTGGCTGTGAATGGAGTATAACCACCTTCCGGATTCATTAAAACGACGCCTACGCCATGCCCACTATAGTTGGAGGAACCATCGAACATCATTTTCCACCAAAGACCTTCCGACGGAATCTCATCAAGACTTGGCTCTTCACAATCTTTTACTAACATAATGTCTTCATCTGGGAAATCAAATTTGAGAGGCTCATAATCTTCCACTGGTTGATCTGCAAGATATTCTGACAAAACACTACCCATGATAGACTTCTGAGCTACGTACTGGATGTCGTATTCTGATAATAACATATGCCAACGGGCGAGTCTTCCAGTCTGAGCAGGCTTCTCAAAAATATACTTTATTGGATCCATTTTTCAAATCAACAAAGTGGTATGACAAATCATGTACTGCCTCAAACTTCTAGCAGCCCAGGCCAAAGCACAACAAGTTTTCTCCAGTAGTGAATATCGGCCTTCACAATCAGTAAACTTCTTACTCAAATAATAGATCGCATGTTCTTTTTGTCCGGACTCGTCCTGCTGACCTAACACACAACCCATTGAATTCTCAAGCACTGTCAAATACATGAAGAGAGGTCTTCCCGGGACCGCAGGTATTAAGATTGGAGGTTCTTGTAGGTAACCCTTGGTCTTATCAAATGCTTGCTGACAATCTGAATTCCAAACAACCGTCTGGTCCTTGCGTAATAATTTGAAGATGGGCTCGCAAGTGGGAGTCATATTGGAAATAAATCTGGATATGTAGTTCAGTCTTCCAAGAAAACCTCTGACTTACTTTTCTGTTTGTGGAGCTGGCATGTCTTGAATGGCTCGGACTTTGTCTAGATCTACTTCAATCCCTCGGTGACTGACAATGAAACTGAGTAACTTTCCAGATCTTACCCCAAAGGTACACTTGGCTGGATTCAGTCTCAACTGATATTTTCTGAGTCTCTTAAACAATTTCAAAATATGTTCCAAATGGCCCTCCTCGTTTTGAGATTTGGCTATCATGTCATCAACATATACCTCTATCTCCATGTGCATCATATCATGAAATAAAGTTACCATGGCCCTTTGATAAGTAGCACCTGCGTTCTTTAGACCGAAAGGCATAACTTTGTAACAGTAAGTCCCCCACGGAGTAATGAAAGTAGTTTTTTCCATGTCATCGGGATCCATCTTAATCTGATTGCAACCGGAGAACCCATCCATAAATGAGAAAACTGCAAAACGAGTTGTATTATCCACCAACGTGTCGATATGCGGTAAAGGGAAACCATCCTTTGGACTGGCCTTGTTTAGGTCCCTGTAATCCACACACATTCTGACTTTCCCATCTTTTTTCGGTATAGGTACAATATTGGCCACCCATTCGGGGTATTTGGACACCGCTAGGAAACCCGCATCAATCTGTTTCTTCACCTCATCTTGAATCTTGAGAGCCATGTCAGGTCTTGTTCTTCGGAGCTTTTGCTTAACCAGCGGGCATTCTGGTCGAAGCGGTAACTTGTGAACTACTATGTCAGTGTCTAGACCCGGCATATCCTGGTATGACCAAGCAAATACATCCACATATTCTTTCAAAAGTTCTTCTAGTTGTTGTTTGACTTCTGCCCCTAGAGCTGCTCCAATCTTGACTTCTTTCTTGTCTTCTTCGGTGCCAAGATTAATGACTTCTACCAGTTCTTTGTAGGGTTGAAGCTCTGCATGCTCATGGTGTGCCAATTTTACCAGTTCACCAGGGATTTCAAAATCTTCATCCTCATCTTCAGCTTGATATATTGGTGAATCAAAGTCCGGAGGGAATGCAAAGTGTCGCTACTGCAAAAATCGGCACCGACTATGACAGAAGAGTCGCCACCGTGCATTATTTATACCAAAGAAGGAAAAGGAAACGCTCAGAGTAAACCTAACGCAAAACGGGAAAGGAGTGGTCGTCGCAACCAAATTCCTGGATTCGGGAGTCGATTACGCAAGGGGAAGGTATTAGCACCCCCCGCGTCCGTCGTACTCGACGGGATCCACGCTTGTTTTCTAGTACGGATTGTTATTCTATCTACTCTAAAGGTCTGGGGTTAAAAAGAAAGAAAATGACTCGGCAAAGTATCGCACTTTATGCCTACGTATTCCCATCTGGAACGAGAAATCAGAGTCAACGTAGTTCGCCTACCTACGTGAAAGGAGGGGAAGGTTGCCCGCTAGGATACGGCATCCTATGCCTACGTACTTTCATACAGCATGAAAGATCAGAGCAAACGTAGTTCGGGCTACAGAAGACACAAGTTTGTCTGACTGGTTTTTTATTACCTTATGAAAGGGTTTTTCTTGATTAAGAGTCCAAGCGGACAAAAACGACACTATGATGTTTGTTTTGAATCTTTTACGAAAGAAGTGTTTTTTTAGTTTGTTTGCGATCTCTGACGCACTAGAGACTATGATTTGAGAGTGACTACATCGCGTGTCACCCAAACGGTGCCACACTACGCAGCCAGACTATTGGAAAGAAGCTCTCCAGCAACCCTTTCTCAAATAGCTTAAGGCTCGTAACGTACGACATCGATTAACCTTATTACTGTATTTTTGAGTTGTTTTAAGATAAGAAGAGAAAGAAGCTCTAAAAAGCCTAGGGTTGAAAAGGGAATAAAAACTAACCTAATGTTGTCATGCATGGATAAGAATCCTAATGTCTTTCATAATTCCCTCCTGCACAGAGGAAATCAGAGATCCTAGGGGATAAACAGAAAAGAAAGCAAGCAAATACAGTAAAATGCATGCAATGCAGCAATGCAAGCGAGGCAAGGGAGTCCCACTCAACCTCAAACCTGGGAAAACAACAGGAAAACTGAATCAACATTCACCTCAAACCTAGGGGGCAAGCTACACAAGCCAACAAACAATACAGAAAACAAAACCCAAAGGTGGCAGCCCAAGCAGCAGCACCAAACTCCTACAGCAGTTCTGACAGCAAAGTTGACAGTAACATAACTCCATCTTCAAGCAGACCTTATGAAAGGCATCTTCAACATCTTAGATCTTCATCCCTAAGCTCTAGCAAGCTCCACCAAGAAATATTTGTTATTGAGATCAATTTATAATGAATGGAAACCAGTGAAAACCAAAGGAAATCACTAGAAACCATCATCTGCAAAAGAAGGGTATCCTCAAAAGTTCTACTCTTTAAGGCATGCCACTCATCCCTCCAAGGGAGAGATGGGGTTTCCTTAAGAGGACTTTGAATCATAGGATAAGATGGAAGCAAACAAAACATTCCATGTTTGAGGCAAGAAATGAACTAAGTCTAAAAAGCTCTTCCTAAAACCCTAATTTCCTAAGCTCCTAAAAAAGCTCCTAAAAGAGAACAAAGCTTCAACTCCAAGCTCCACCCTTCAAGCCACAGCAGCTACAAGATGTCCAAAAGTTCCTCCAAAAAGGTATCCAAGCAAAACCAGCTCCAAAGCCATCATCACAACAAAACAAGGCAAGGCACCAAAGATGGAACACCACAAGCACAAGCAACTTGCAAAATCTATTTAAAATAGAAAACTAAGTTGTAAAACTCTAAGAAATTTCCTAGGGTAACATGCATGGATTAAAATTCTAAAGTTCAAATATTGAGGCCTAAATCAATTTCTAGGTCCACTAAACAATTCCTAAAGTGAAGTAGGTCAAGGGGAACCACAAGTTGGGGAAAGCTCTAATCATCAACCCTAAGTCAGAACCTAATCACATCTAAAAAATCTAAAAAAAATCCTAAGGGAGCATACAAGTGTTATCTACAACATACTAAAAGATCTAAGCAAAATTCAATACCAAATGGGAGAACAAAATTCTACAAAACAGATGATCAAATATGCAAATAAAAGAAATCATATAAAAATAAGAAAAATCAAATTAAATTGAAAAATGGGAGAAAATGAGATTTCTTGATTTTAGAAAATCACAATTAAATCCAAGATCATGGAGATATTTTTAAAATATTTTTTGGATCAAAATTGGATTTAATATGGATTTTAGAAATCAAATGAATTAAAATAAATCCAAAAAGAATAAAAAGAAAAGAAAATGCTGAATTAAATGAGGTGTGTTGGATGAGGAGACCAAGTAATCATATCCAAGGACCCTGAGCGTTTCCACGTGAGGATGAGTTGGCATCTGACTCACAAGCTGAGTCAGATTAGCGAAACGGCGCGTTTTGACGTTTTGGAGCCAAAGCTGAGTTCAAACGTGAACCATCGGATGCGTCTACCAAGTCTTCACTCAGACCTGATCCAAGGGCCCAGACATCATCTTCTTCATCAATCTCAGGTGGCCTGAGACTTCTCACAGACGGTGGTCCAGTGATCTTCTCCGGCGGAGTGGCGGTTGCAGGTGACCAAATCAAAAACTTCTTATACCAAACTTGATCAGAAAACCACGAGGATCTCAAATCTACAATCCATTTCAACCAACACTCAACAGAAATTGAAACACGAATCAAAGTTCAGAGGGTGTCACATTTTCAAACATCACCATTTGCAAAATTGAATCCACAAAAATGATCACCATCCTTCAGTGATCATCATGAGCTATCTATCTTGATTTGAAACCTTAAGATCGTGCATAACCGTCTCCAAACAGAAAGTGATCATCAAACCTAATTGTCACTAATCAACTCCAAACCAATCCAGAAACGTTCCCTAATCATCCTAGGTCCTAACCACATGCAAATTTCTATCTGATTCAGCCTAGATTATGAGGAAATTTGGAAGTTACAAACCTGTAAAAAGCTCACTAACATAAGCACTTGGAGCACGACTCAATCTCCAAGATGATCCAACCTTCAAGGAAGCAAGGGGAAGCTTCTCCAACCTTCAATTTGGCTTGATTGTGCCTTGAATTCCAAAACCGATTCTGGCTTGGAGCTTGGAAAATTCACTTGCAATCTTCACTCTCTCCACGAATTCTGCACCAAACTCAATCTGAACTCATTCTAGAACTTAAATAT
Source organism: Lathyrus sativus (assembly GCA_963859935.3). NCBI lineage: Eukaryota > Viridiplantae > Streptophyta > Magnoliopsida > Fabales > Fabaceae > Lathyrus > Lathyrus sativus. The sequence continues at coordinate 58,808,685 of OZ012741.1, forward strand.
GAAGTGTTTGTGGGCTTTTGCAATCCAATTCAGGCCCAATTCAGTGATCCAAAGTTTCTGATTTTATCTTGAAGATCCAATGTGACAATCACGATATTACCCTCCCAGCTTGCTCTAGAGTGTTCTAACCAACTGCAAATTGATCATGGAGTATGTTTGGATAGATAGTTCAGCCTGAAATGCCTTGGTTCTTGCTTTGGATCAATGACTTGTAATTGAAGTAACTACCTTTCCAAAGCAAGTCATGTAATTTGACCTCATCACAAAATTGTGCCAATGCAAATGTGTTTGGAATGCAATTTCTGGTCAAAATGACTACTCACATGACATGTTTATGACCTATAATTCAAAAAATCCCAATTTCCCTCTTTTGAATCATTTGAAAAGCTTCCTTTTTAGGCCATTTTGAATCACTTCATGATATAAGCCAATTCAATCCACCATGATGACTTATCTGACCTAAAAAAAACATTCTAAACATATTTCATGTTAAACAATTTTCCATTGGAGGCATGGAAGATAGAGATTTTGGCACATGCTTGAAAATGACCCATAATTCAACTTTCCCAAAATACCCCTGGATTGCCAAGATCATAACTTGAGTTCCACTAATCTTCTTGAGGACTTCTAGTACTAAAATTAAATCTAAGATCAAGACCTACAACTCTTATGTTGGACAAGAATCCATTTGAAAACTCCTTGAGAGGCAAAAGTTGCTTAGAAGTCAAGTGACTTTCACAGATAAATTTCAGTGTCCTCTGATTACCTGTAATTTGCAAGAACCATAACTTGAGTTCTACAAATCTTCTTGAAGACTTCTAGTACTCATGTTAAAGGTATTGAGATGCTCTACAAGTTTCATGTTGGCCAAAGATCCATTTGAAACCTGTATTTTGACTTATGTGGCTTTGAAGTTAGGCACTAAATAGGGGATTTTACACTGAAACCCTAATTTAGCAACTTCCCACATTCTTGATCTTTCTTTGCTTAATCTTGGCACAACACCACACATGTATAAACATACCAACTCATGAATCCCTTGACCTCAAGATAGGCTTTGATGCTCTCCAATTGCAAAATTGACCTAGGGTTGACCCAGATGAAACCCTAGTTGACTGCACCTCAACAGTGGCTCTTGTACTTGAATCAATGACTTGTCTCAGCTTCAATAGGGCCCTCTAGGCATTCCATGAGATCCATACACACCTCAAATTCACATTCCATGTTTCACATCCCACTGATGATTCTCAATATTCCTCAAGATAGGAGCAAAACCCACATGTAGGCACTCAAACTTCTTAAGACTTCAAATCACTTCTTGATGGCCTGGATGACTTCTCATAATTGGATAACACCTCTTGCTAGGATATTCTCTTGATAGACACCCTTGATCCCCTGTTAGATGCATGCTATGCTATGATATGTCAATGATTGAACTATGTGAATGATGTAACTATGCAAACGAAATGCAATGAAACATAAATCAGGCAAGAAAAGGATGAGCAAATTTTGGGGTGCAACAGCTGCCCCTATTCAAGCGGCTTGGACCCAACTGGGTGAAGAGCGAATGGCCTTCAAATAATCGAGGTACGAGACGGTTGAATACCAGGAAACCCGGAAATTTTCCAACCGCAAAAATAAACTGCACTGCTTGGGGAGCAACATCCCCTATCTGAATCCGATTGTTACGGCAACAACTGATCCAACGTCTGATAATAATTCTGATTTCAACATCAACCACCTGTGTGACGCCACAGGTGCTGAACATTTCCGTCTACAACTGGACTAACCTTGTCAACACAAGAAGAGGAACAGATTTATCAACATGAATAGAGATTCCGTTGTCACAGGAATAACCTTGTCCACATCTGGACCCAAATTTCGTCAAATCATGAACAAACACCCATCTGTCCACATCAGGACTCACATTTCGTCAACCCGAAGAAATCTCAACAACACAGGAATAGGACTTTGTCCATGTTAGGACTTTCGTCAATACGGAGAGATCCCGGCTACTCCGCTGGGGATGAGTTGCCCGCCTCTTACCAACACGAGGAGGTCCTATCAATCATAGGAAATAAATTTGTCGACTTCACTGGGAAATATTTCTGTCCAATCACAGGAAATTCCATCCGTCTATCCATACGGGAAAATCATCTGCCTAAACACAGGAAACTTCATCCGCCTATCCACACGGGAAAACCATCTGTCTAAACACAGGAAACTTCATCCGCCTATCCACACGGGAAAATCATCTGTCTACACACAGGAAACTCCATTCGTCTATCCACACGGGAAAATCATCTGCCTAAACACAGGAAACATCATTCGTCTATCCATACGGGAAAATCATCTGTCTAACCACAGGAAACTTCATCCGTCTATCCATACGGGAAAATCATCTGTCTAACCACAGGAAACTTCATCCATCTATCCATACGGGAAAATCATCTGTCTAACCACAGGAAACTCCATCCGCCTATCCACACGGGAAAACCATCTGCCTAAACGCAGGAACACTTCATCTGTCTAACCATACGGGAAAATCATCTGCCTAAACGCAGGAAACTCCATCTGTCTATCCATACGAGAAAATCATCTTCCTAAACGCAGGAAATTTCTTATCTCTGCAGTAGCTAACTCCGTTGGGCCCAACCCACAGACGACTTTGAGGAGGACTCTACCGGGGATAATAATATTTCGTCAATACGAAGAAATCATGGCGACTTCATTGGGGATTGAATTCTTCCACCCAATAGTAATTCAATTCAGTCAATCATACTGGACAATAACTCCGCCTTATCTTTGCAGTAGCCCAAGCCCACTGGGGATGCTCTGAAATTACCTGCCAGGCACCTATTTCGACAACAGGCGACAACTTCTGAAATTTTGATTATGAAACCCTGTGACGCTGACGGAACAGCAAACTTGAAGAAAATACTCCGCTGGCCGGATAAGAGAAACTTCAACAAGCAACTCTGTGGGGAAAATCTGGCAACAACTCCAAAGTCTACTTATGAAGCTATTCCATGCGGAAAAACCTTTCGAACAACAACTCCAAAGTCTAATTACGAAGTCGTTTGATGTTGATGACAACTCCAAGGTCTAATTATGAAGCGGCTCAATGCTGACGTAACAGCTGCTATAAAAAACTCTGTTGGGGAATCGCTAACGACGACTCCAAAGCCTAATTATGAAGTCGTGTAACGCTGACGTAACAGCCACTCGAAGAAACTAGGCCGATCTCCAAGGTCAAATCATGAATTCTGCAATGCTGACGTAACAGCTACGCGAGGAAAATCCGCTAGGGAATCCCTAACAACAACTCCAAAGTCTAGTTACGAAGTTGTTTAACACTGACAATAACTCCAAGGTCGAATTATGAAGCTGTATAAACTGATAATAACTCCAAGGTCTAATTATGAAGCCATCCACTGTTGCTAACAAATTCAAAGTCTAATTACGAAGAAGTGACACTAAGTAACGATTTCAGCCGTCTAATCGCTGAAATCCCCCTTCAAAAATGCCAACAACAACTCCAAAGTCAAATCATGAAGCCTTATAGCGCTGATGTAACGAACTTCAAAGTCTAATTATGAAGCCATGTCATGATGGTAACATCTTCAAAGTCTAATTATGAAGCCATAACAACAAACCGAGAAGAACTCTACCGGGGGAAATTCTTACGTCAACTGCCAGACGTTCAACTTGATGACGAGTAATGACTTCAGATGTCTAATCCCTGAAATCTTTTCTGAAAATGCTGACGTGACAACAACCCGATGGAACACTCCGCCGGGGGATTTTTGACAATAACTCCAAAGTCCAATTATGAAGCCGTGTAAGGACCACTCCGTTGAGGAAGAAGAGAAGTTAATCAAACACCTCTGATAAGGGAACATATGGCGGGACGAACCTTATCATCGCCTATCTTATGCTGCAAATCTGAATACCTGACAACGATCCTGAACAAGAGGTCCAATTACCTGCAGGAAAGAACACCTGAAAATAAAGAGGTAGCCAACCTGACTTATGCTTCAAAATGCGTATGTTTGAAAATGGCGTAATGCTCCGTACGACACGAAAATGCTACGCGTTTGAGTGGATGCAAATGTGACGATATATGCAAATGCAAATGCAGGATTAAGCTGCTGGGAAACTTTGGTAGTGTTGTCTCAACAACATGAATGTTGAGGATAAAGCCAACTCCGCTGGAGGTGAACAAGTATCACAAAGTATCCTGGCGAAATAAACGCCAGAAACACAACCAACTATGCCGGGGAGAGATTACGCATCGATTTCCACTAGGAGGAAAGAACAAACACCCTGCTGGTGAACAGACTCCTCTGGGGAAAAAAGCGACACTTCTAGGAAAAGTACACTGTTTGGGCACAGTTTACAAACTCGGAGCCTCGGACTCTGCTGAGGATCAACATCCTGTCAATGGCATGACGACCTGTGGGGGAGCAAGAGAAACCCATCCTTCACGGATATAAACCTTTCGAACCAACAACCTGGTTAACTATTGCGGGAATCTCCCATGCTGGAGATTGAACGCGCACACCTTCGATTCGCTGAAGAGCTCAACCTCTGCAGGGGATACTGATTTCGACCTGCTGGGGATATCCTGTGGACAACTTCCCTGAGGACACTCTTCTGGGGAGAATAATCCCTCATTCGGTAAGGGATAACGTCATTCCAACTCTCTGGGGATAAGATGCGACTAGCCGAGGAATGACATCAACTGAAATCAGGCTCTTCATTAAGAGATTTTGGCTGGGGAAACATGAGTTCCATCCACCTTCTCGGAAATTTGCCCCAAAAATACCAACATGCCTCAGTCTGAACACTTCGTCTTGAAAGGAAAAGCTAGCCATGGTGCTACCTCACAATACCTTGCCCCTGAACCGGCACCAACTACCTGATAAAGACTCTTCGATTTCTGTATCCTGACGGTTAGATATGAACTGTTTCTGCACGTCAAACCCAAAAGGATGTCCCAACAAAATCTTTTGTTCTTAGGGTGACCTGCCCCGGTCTTGCAATAATCTTTTGCCCCTGATCGGTCGATTCGTGAAGCAATGCCCCTAGCTGCGAGAGATCTGCCAAATCTCGACCTAATTGCCCCAGATTAACTGATTCTTGGATGGCTGACTCCCACTGGGGATTAATTGATATATCCTGCCCCGGCTCAAGAAACATTCAGACATTCTGCATTCTATCCTGATCAGACTTCCCACTGTAGGAAACTTTCCTGCTGCATGCGCTTACTCGCAAGTAAAACAAGTTGTTCTGCATAAAAGATATATTAAATGCAATGCATATGACAGTTTTGAAAATCCAGTCCGATTTGATGGAAAAGTTTTATGACCTACAATGAATCAATCATCAACATATCGACATTAATACAATGCCGCAAAAGGAATCCTTTTAGGAGTCAGTTTCGATGCGATCTTTACCGAAGTATGCTCTCGAACTAAACCTGTTTCAATTAGGATTTTTTTGGGTTGTAACGTGGTCAGGTTCACGGTTAACAAGGAAAGATATAGGCTCAAAGTTTATTTCGACCCACCCATTCTTCGTGATGTTCTCCAATCCTATGTTCAGCTAATTTGACTTCAGCGATCACCTATTAAAGGTGGAGTGATAGGAGTGATGGTTCAGGATACCACTTTCTTTTCAGAGTGACAGTCTTTCGCTTATCGTCTTTGGGTGCCTAGAGTCACACGACTTTGTCCTTTTCGAGGATTTTTTCTTTGGTAATCCTTTTCGTCTTTTATGTTTTTTCCTTTTGTTCCCTAACTTTTGCCTGGACTAACTCTTTGGAGCTTCTTTTGATTCTAAAGTCCAGCGGGATGCCCTAATTTTTGCCTAAGCCACTTGTTTTGAAGTTTCGACTTAGCGGGCTATGGATTCTCTTCTTCTTTTTGAACAAGTCGTGGGACACTGGTTGTCTGACTCTTTGGGGGATAATGTGACTGTCTCACTCTTGACGTTCAACCATTGCGGGTTTTTAGGAACGACCTATACAGGTGTGATTGATCCTCGAACGGACACTCCTTTTGTAATTTGAATGTTTGGTCAAACTAACTGACACCTACCCTGCCTCGGGTTAAGATTTAGGGTTTTTTTCATTTTCAGAAAGAAACTCCTACTACTAGGCTCAAAGGGGTTAACAAGGGATTATCTTCCTTATATCTCCGGTGTTTATGGATTGAAACAATGCATGTACATCATCAACAGGTTTTTATCCAAAAGCATACAATCAGAAGCTTATTCGTCATCGGTTTTCGTCATCCTCCCCGGATTCCACTTAACAAGCATTTGAAATAAATGAAAACACAAAGAGTGAACATGACTAGATTAATTCAAAACATGCATATTTATTTCATTTATCAATATCAGTTGAAAAAAACAAGTTTTACAAACGAAATTTGCAATTGAACAGAAAGGCAACTACAAATGCAAAGACATGAACAAGATAACATGAAAAATGCCGGTGTCTCAGGACCGGACTTCTTGCATTTTCACTTATTGGCGAGTCAACCATCCTCAGAAACAATTGTTGGAGGTAGCCTGCTGCTGTCTTGACCTGTTTTCCACGGCCCGACCAAATTTAGGAACCTTTTTCATCAACCCGACCTTTGCTTGTCCGTGGCCCTGCACCATATTGGGTACCCTATCAGAAAAGCTGATAGCCTTGCTGTCGATCAAATCTTGGACTTTATGCTTGAAAGCGTGGCAACCCTCAATATCATGTCCGGGTGCCCCGGAATGAAACTCACAATGCTTACTGGCGTCGAAACCAGATGGAGGTGCGCCCGTTGGTGGGGCCAACATTCTCTTTTCAACAAGGTGCAACCCTAACAAGGTCTGAAAGAGTTCAGCATACGTTGATGGAGGTGCCTCAAATACCCTCTTTGACTTCCCCTCCTGAATTCTTCGCTGAGCCGGATGCTGGCGTTTCATGCGCTGTTGGTTTTGATCAACCCGTTCCTTAGGCTCGTGCACTGTCATCCTCAAATTAAGCCCAGGCATTGGAAACTGTTGTGGACCTGGGGATTCAGTTTCCAATGATTCTAGGATATGCCTCGATTCTTTTGCAACTTCCGGTGGGGAAATAGGAATATCGGTCCCTGAGACCTTTATACCGCCCGACACAAATTCAATTGCCTTCTCATCCAGCAAATCTTGAATCTTCTGCTTGAACGACTTGCATCGCGATGTTATGCCTCGGTGCACCGGAGTGGAAGACACAATGGGCGTTCACATCATAGCCTGGTGGTGGCTGCCCAGTCAATGGAGCCAAAGTGTGGGGTTTAATCAGTTGAAGTTGGAACAAGAGTTGCACCAACTGATCGTAATCCATCGGAATCTCATCAAATACCCTGCTAGAGAGCTTCATCCTATTACCATACCCCCTTGAGTTATCCTGAGAAATCAGTCGCGACTGCCGACGAGGAGAATCCCGAGCTTCGAATTGTGTAGAGGGTCTCTTAGGCCTATCATGCCTGGGCACTGGTTCTTTCGACCCCTGTGGGGCAAGTAAATCGACCGCAGCTTCGGACATTTGCTCACCTTCTCTTCTGAGTACATTCCTCAATATTTCAGCCATCAATCCTACCTGAGCCTTCAATCGGTAATTCTCCTCTTCGAGCGTCTCTTGATTCGAGCGCAACGCGTGCATATCCTTCATGAATTGCCCCTGTTAGGCTCGAACTTCAATTAACTCAGCTTGAACATGCTCCATGTCTATCTCTGCAAGTCGGCGTCCAAAACCCTGGAGGAAACCCTGACGGTCATGAAGAGTAATATCAGCAGTACTATCATTAGCCCGTGCAATCAGAGGTTGTACAATAGCCTGCAGCTGCTCCTGGCCCTTGGTCATGGTTTCCATTGCTTGTATGAACTGCGTCATGTTGCCGCGCATCTCCTGCATCTCATTCTGAACTTGATCCATTATCTTTCTTACAGCTATTTCTGTTTGAATAGTGATGAACTCTTTGGTCGTCAACCCTGGAAAACCTGTGAGATGCAGGAAATAAGATACAGATTCAACAATTAACTGGCAATGAAAAATGAATATGCAGATGCAATGTGTGTCTATGCGTTAGGGAAATCGCCCCCGATTCTAGTGCCAATGTGCCAGTGCAGTGACGGTGATAAGAATCTTGGATCCACTCATGGAAGAAACATCTCATATATTGCTGCAAAGAGCCCATCAAGTCAGAAATACAATATCACTGAGTGTACAATAACAAGAAGGCATGACCTCAACCAACAATCCTGGTGATGGTCAACACAATGCAACCAAAGCATATACAACAGTCAGGTGTTACAATGAGCACGGTACTCCTCTAACAACTTCTTGGTTTCTGGATGATCTGACTGAGTGAGCAACCCTTCGACGAGCAACTCTAACTGCCGTATAGTGAACTGGAGGCCTTCGTTGGAGTTTTCCCAAGCTCCCTTGCCAAAACAGTCTTCTAACTTCCGCTTCTGGGCTTCAAAGTTCTGTCTGTGCTCCTGCAGATTCTTGACAGCTTTGTTCAACGAGGATTGAATGGAAGAACTACGCACAGCTTCTTCCTCAAACTTCCTCTGGCTAGCTTTCAATTGATCCTCTAACTTGGAGATTTGCAACTTTAGCTTATCTTCTCTCTCCTTGTTATTTGTCAGCGTAGTGTTCTAAGTTTTGTTGAATGTAGAGATCTCCCGGTAGGCTATATCAATTGCTTTCTTCTTAGACTCCAGCATATCATGGGAGCTCTTGAAATCTATCCCCAAGCGTTCACGCTTCTTCATTTGCTCAGTCAATTCTATGCCTAACTGGTTCACTAGCTTTGTTTTCTGCTCGAAGGAATATACGGCTTCATTCCTTTCGTTCCTGAGTTGCACTAGCTCTTCTTCCAACTTCTCGTTGGCTTTCATCAGCTCTTCTTTCTCCTTCACAACCTGCTCGTATCTCTCAATAGACACAGTAGTTGGCTCCTCAATCACGAGGGGAGCAGGAGGTAATACTGCAGGAAACGGCATCAGCGCCTGTTTTGCCCTATCTTGGATCCAGACTTGGTACGGAGGATAGGATTGACTATCATTCTTACCCAACAACGGCTTCCCCTTCTTGTGGACATTATTCCAAGCATGCTGCAGCTTGGACAATAGCTCTCCATTCAAATCACCTGTGAAGTACAGAGATTCCTGCACTTCCTCCTCTTTTGGCGGGCTTTTCAAAGTATAACCGAATTGCCTGATCAACAATGAAGGATTATAGTTAATGCAACCCTTTCTCCCAATCATGGGAACGTTAGGATATCCTGTGCAGCTGTAGATAATCTCAGATCCCAGTAAATCCCTATCAAACCAGACAACATCTTCTGAAGACAGCCCCATCACACGCTCAGACCATTCTACCGTAGCTGCAGACTCAGCAAAGATACCCTTCTTGGGCAGGTGACTTATCAAACCACATATACAACAAAGGCACACAACAAGAGACGTTATTGCCCCTCCTATTCTCATTCTTATAATGCATAGAGTGATAGAAATCTCCAATCAGAGTAGGCACCGGATTGCCTGAAGCAAACAGGTGGAACGCATCCAAATCAACAAAGTCAGGCATGTTCGGGAACAGTACGATGCCATAGATACACAAAGCAAGGATAGCATTAAACACGATCCAACAACCATTCTTAGCACACTCTTGTGCTTTCCCCACCAGGAACTTGAGAGAAAAACCAAGAACCCCATTCCACCTGGTTAACAGCAACTCTGAAGAGTCTAAATGCAAAGCAACAGCCAAGTCCTCCAGTTTGGGCTCAGCATCCATGTGAACAAAAGGCACCTTGTTCTGGATAGTCAACTCCAAGATCTCAGCATATTCCTCCATGGTCGGAGCCAGAATGAAGTCAGGGAAAGTAAAACACCTCAGTGGGGGATCATAGAACTGCATAAGCGCGTACAATTCGTTCAGCTCATACGTAGTTGGTTTGCAGACCAACCTAAGCAGTTTCCCGTAACTCTTCCTGAAGCTTCTCTTCACATCATCATCAGCTAGAGATATCAAACCAAGCAAAGAAGAAACATCTGGAGTAGGAAACTTGTAAGCCACAATCTTCTTCAGAGTATCCATAATATCAGCAGACAGAAATCCGGGCAACTAGAATCTGAAGGTATGAAATGCACCTGCAGCACAGAGACAGGTTAATGATATGCAAAATGAGTATGCAACAATGCAATATGCAAACATGCAACAGGGATCAAGTGATATATTGCTGAAGAGATCCATCCATAACCCTGTCTCAACAGACCCACAATACTGCTCAAACCTGGTCTCAACAGTCCCATAACAATGCTCCAATCGGGTCTCAACAGACCTAAAACAATGCTCCAATCTGGTCTCAACAGACCTATAACACTGTCCTGATGAAGAACCCCAAGTAACCACACATACTGATCCAATATCAAGAAAACTGGGTAATCTGGAGGTCAAGTTTCCTGCATGCCCCAATCCCTCTCACAGGTAGGTGTCCTATCAACTGACACAAGGTACGGCAACCTATGCGGTCGTCGGCGTCACAAACTTTCAAGATTGATGATATGATACCCAGAAGGTGTGGCATCATCATGTCTTGAAGAGGCCTCACTTAGCCAACTTCCAATTGATCGGTCCCCAGAGTCGACAATCCAACTAACCAACAACCCCCTCAACCCAAAGGGTTGAAAAAGAAGTCAACCAGAAGAACCTCGTCTGAGCGTGGATTTTGCGGGACACTATTACATGCAAAGCATGCACGCGCCCACTACTTTCTACAACTAATTCTAGGTGCACTCAAGCCCAGGTCCGGCTTATCTCTCAACAGATCACCCCCTCCCCACAACAGCAATAACAATATAAAGCTGACAATAAAATGCAGAAAGTAAAGACAGAAATGTAAATCCATACAAAACCCACGACGGGAAAACAAGCGCTAGGACTGACTCGCGTAGGGAACCGTTGGAGTCCCCAGCAGAGTCGCCAGCTGTCGCTACTGCGAAAATCGGCGCCGGTTATGACAGAAGAGTCGCCACCGTGCGTTATTTATCCCAAAGAAGGGAAAGGAAACACTCAGAGTAAACCTAACGCAAAACGGGAAAGGAGTGGTCGTCGCAACCAAATTCCTAGATTCAGGAGTCGATTACGCAAGGGGAAGGTATTAGCACCCCTCACGTCCGTCGTACTCGACGGGATCCACGCTTGTTTTCTAGTACGGATTGTTATTCTATCTACTCTAAAGGTCTGGGGTTAAAAAGAAAGAAAATGACTCGGCAAAGTATCGCACTTTATGCCTACGTATTCCCATCTGGAATGAGAAATCAGAGTCAACGTAGTTCGCCTACCTACGGGAAAGGAGGGGAAGGTTGCTCGCTAGGATACGGCATCCTATGCCTACGTACTTTCATACAGCATGAAAGATCAGAGCAAACGTAGTTTGGGCTACAGAAGACACAAGCTTGTCTGACTGGTTTTTTATTACCTTATGAAAGGATTTTTCTTGATTAAGAGTCCAAGCGGACAAAAACAACACTTTGATGTTTGTTTTGAATCTTTTACGAAAGAAGTGTTTTTTTAGTTTGTTTGCGATCTCTGACACACTAGAGACTATGATTTGAGAGTGACTACGTCGCGTGTCACCCAAACGGTGCCACACTATGCAGCCAGACTACTAGAAAGAAGCTCTCCAGCAACCCTTTCTCAAATAGCTTAAGGCTCGTAACGTACGACATCGATTAACCTTATTTCTGTATTTTTGAGTTGTTTTGAGATAAGAAGAGAAAGAAGCTCTAAAAAGCCTAGGGTTGAAAAGGGAATAAAAACTAACCTAATGTTGTCATGCATGGATAAGAATCCTAATGTCTGTCATAATTCCCTCCTGCACAGAGGAAATCAGAGATCCTAGGGGATAAACAGAAAAGAAAGCAAGCAAATATAGTAAAATGCATGTAATGCAGCAATACAAGCGAGGCAAGGGAGTCCCACTCAACCTCGAACCTGGGAAAACAACAGGCAAAGTGAATCAACATTCACCTCAAACCTAGGGGGCAAGCTACACAAGCCAACAAACAATACAGAAAACAAAACCCAAAGGAGGCAGCCCAAGCAGCAGCACCAAACTCCTACAGCAGCTCTGACAACAAAGTTGACAGTAACATAACTCCATCTTCAAGCAGACCTTGTGAAAGGCATCTTCAACATATTATATCTTCATCCCCAAGCTCTAACAAGCTCCACCAAGAAAGATTTGTTATTGAGATCAATTTATAATAAATGGAAACCAGTGAAAACCAAAGGAAATCACTAGAAACCATCATCTGCAAAGAAGGGTATCCTCAAAAGTTCTACTCTTTAAGGCATGCCAATCATCCCTCCAAGGGAGATATAGGGCTTCCTTAAGAGGACTTTGAATCATAGGATAAGATGGAAGCAAACAAAACATTCCATGTTTGAGGCAAGAAATGAACTAAGTCTAAAAAGCTCTTCCTACAACCCTAATTTCCTAAGCTCCTAAAAAATCTCCTAAAAGAGAACAAAGCTTCAACTCCAAGCTCCACCCTTCAAGCCACAGCAGCTACAAGATGTCCAAAAGTTCCTCCAGAAAGGTATCCAAGCAAAACCAGCTCCAAAGCCATCAACACAACAAATCAAGGCATGGCACCAAAGATGGAACACCACAAGCACAAGCAACTTGCAAAATCTATTTAAAATAGAAAACTAAGTTGTAAAACTCTAAGCATTTTCCTAGGGGAACATGCATGGATTAACATTCTAAAATTCAAAGATTGAGGCCTAAATCAATTTCTAGGTCCACTAAACAATTCCTAAAGTGAAGTAGGTCAAGGGGAACCACAAGTTTGGGAAAGCTCTAATCATCAACCCTAAGTCAGAACCTAATCACATCTAAAAAATCTAAAAAAAATCCTAAGGGAGCATACAAGTGTTATCTACAACATACTAAAAGATCTAAGCAAAATTCAATACCAAATGGGAGAACAAAATTCCACAAAACAGATGATCAAATATGCAAATAAAAGAAATCATATAAAAATAAGAAAAATCAAATTAAATTGAAAAATGGGAGAAAATGAGATTTCTTGATTTCAGAAAATCACAATTAAATCCAAGATCATGGAGATATTTTTAAAATATTTTTTGGATCAAAATTGGATTTAATATGGATTTTAGAAATCAAATGAATTAAAATAAATCCAAAAAGAATAAAAAGAAAAGAAAATGCTGAATTAAATGAGGTGTGTTAGATGAGGAGACCAAGTAATCATATCCAAGGACCCTGAGCGTTTCCACGTGAGGATGAGTTGGCATCTGACTCACAAGCTGAGTCAGATTAGTGAAACGGCTCGTTTTGACGTTTTGGAGCCAAAGCTGAGTTCAAACGTGAACCATCGGATGCGTCTACCAAGTCTTCACTCAGACCTGATCCAAGGGCCCAGACATCATCTTCTTCATCAATCTCAGGTGGCCTGAGACTTCTCACAGACGGTTGTCCGGTGATCTTCTCCGGCGGAGTGGCGGTTGCAGGTGACCAAATCAAAAACTTCTTATACCAAACTTGATCAGAAAACCACGAGGATCTCAAATCTCCAATCCATTTAAACCAACTCTCAACAGAAATCGAAACACGAATCAAAGTTCAGAGGGTGTCACATTTTCAAACATCACCATTTGCAAAATTGAATCCACAGAAATGATCACCATCCTTTAGTGATAATCATGAGCTATCTATCTTGATTTGAAACCTTAAGATCGTGCATAACCGTCTCCAAACAGAAAGTGATCATCAAACCTAATTGTCACTAATCAACTCCAAACCAATCCAGAAACGTTCCCTAATCATCCTAGGTCCTAACCACATGCAAATTTCTATCTGATTCAGCCTAGATTATGAGGAAATTTGGAAGTTACAAACCTGTAAAAAGCTCACTAACAGAAGCACTTGGAGCACGATTCAATCTCCAAGATGATCCAGACACCTTCAAGGATGCAAGGGGAAGCTTCTCCAACCTTCAATTTGGCTTGATTGTGCCTTGAATTCCAAAACCGATTCTGGCTTGGATCTTGGAAAATTCACTTGCATTCTTCACTCTCTCAACGAATTCTGCACCAAACTCAATCTGAACTCATTCTAGAACTTAAATATGAAGTGTTTGTGGGCTTTTGCAATCCAATTCAGGCCCAATTCAGTGATCCAAAGTTTCTGATTTTCTCTTGAAGATCCAATGTGACAGTCACGATATTGCCCTCCCAGCTTGCTCTAGAGTGTTCTAACCAACTGCAAATTGATCATGGAGTATGTTTGGATAGATAGTTCAGCCTGAAATGCCTTGGTTCTTGCTTTGGATCAATGACTTATAATTGAAGTAACTACCTTTCCAAAGCAAGTCATGTAATTTGACCTCATCTCAAAATTGTTCCAATTCAAATGTGTTTGGAATGAAATTTCTGGTCAAAATGACTACTCACATGACATGTTTATGACCTATAATTCAAAAATCCCAATTTCCCTCTTTTGAATCATTTGAAAAGCTTCCTTTTTAGGCCATTTTGAATCACTTCATGATATAAGCCAATTCAATCCACCATGATGACTTATTTGACCTAAAAACAACATTCTAAACACATTTCATGTTGAACAATTTTCCATTGGAGGCATGGAAGATAGAGATTTTGGCACATGCTTGAAAATGACCCATAATTCAACTTTCCCAAAATACCCCTGAATTGCCAAGATCATAACTTGAGTTCCACAAATCTTCTTGAGGACTTCTAGTACTCTAATTAAAGCTAAGATCAAGACCTACAACTCTTATGTTGGCCAAGAATCCATTTGAAAATTCCTTGATGGGAAAAAGTTGCTTGGAAGTCAAGTGACTTTCACATATAAATTTCAGTGTCCTCTGATGACCTGTAATTTGCAAGAACCATAACTTGAGTTCTAAAAATATTCTTGAACACTTCTAGTACTCAAATAAAAGGAATTGAGATGCTATACAATTTTCATGTTGGCCAAAGATCCATTTGAAACCTGTATTTTGACTTATGTGGCTTTGAAGTTAGGCACTAAACAGGGGATTTTACACTGAAACCCTAATTTAGCAACTTCCCACATTCTTAATCTTTCTTTGCTTAATCTTGGCATAACACCACACATGTATCAACATACCAACTCATGAATCCCTTGACCTCAAGATAGGATTTGATACTCTCCAATTGCAAAATTGACCTAGGGTTGACCCAGATGAAACCCTAGTTGACTGCACCTCAACTGTGGCTCTTGTACTTGAATCAATGACTTGTCTCAGCTTCAATAGGGCCCTCTAGGCATTCCATGAGATCCATAGACACCTCAAATTTATATTCCATGTTTCACATCCCACTGATGATTCTCAATATTCCTCAAGATAGGAGCAAAACCCACATGTATGCACTCAAACTTCTCAAGACTTCAAATCACTTCTTGATGGCCTGAATGACTTCTCATAATTGGATAACACCTCTTGCTAGGCTCTTCTCTTGATAGACACCCTTGATCCCCTGTTGGATGCATGCTATGCTATGATATGCCAATGATTGAACTATGTGAATGATGTAACTATGCAAACGAAATGCAATGAAACATAAATCAGGCAAGAAAAGGTTGAGCAAATTTTGGGGTGCAACACAAAGTCATGGGATTCAATGGGTTTTAGGACATCACTGCATGTTGGAATGGCTTACTTTATTAAAACACACAAAGACAAATGCAGCACATAACAGAGAAAAATTGTTTTGAGTTTTTTTTTTAAGATTGCCATTTTTCTTTTTAAAATGAAAGCAAAAGCAGTAAGGAAATTAACAAAATAGTTCATTTTTCATTGATTTTCTTGAAAGCTCGGGGCCCTTACAAAACATTCTGATAGCCTTGGGCATGGCTATGGAGATTTAAAACAACAACAAGAAAAGAAAAACAAACAAATTACTTTGACTCAGGAAAAACCAAAGGAATCTCAATAGCCTCCCAGTTGCTCAAGGTAGTGTTGCAATGATACACTAACTGCTCCAGGTCTTCATCTTTAAAATCTTCTTCCACAGTACTGACTTGGAAACCTCCACTGATGAATACTTCTTGTATAGTCTTCGGGCGTCCTTTGTCATGTGTCGGTGCTTCATCATGAGTTGGTTTGTAACCCAACCCTTGGCGATCCATCTTTGGATTTACTTCAACAACCTCTCCCCAACCCGCAGGAATGCCTTCTTCTAGTGTAGACTTGATGCTCTGAGCGGATGCAAAAGACGGACCACTCTTAGCCATTGTTTCTTCCAACATCACTGCATTAGCTATCTCGAGTGCCTGAAAGGAAGTTTCTAACGCGCCCTCATCTGCTTCAATATACTTGAGTGATGACAAATTGCTCACCATTAGGTCCTCTTCACCGTGTACGATCACTAATTTATCATTCACAACAAATTTCATTCTCTGATGTAAGGTGGAAGTTACTGCCCCAGCGGCGTGAATCCATGGCCGTCCCAACAAACAACTTCCATTGCTCTGACTTTCCTGCCGATAGTTTCTACACTTTCTCTCAATTCTGTCCACATCCAAATTCTGTCCTTCCATTCTTAGGCGAGCTTGGGCTCGGGTGTTATATCGGTGTTGAGGATTCAGTGTGATTCTTTCTGGAGACAAGACAATGAGATGAGACTCAATACAAGAACATGCACATGCAATGCTTATGAATGCAAAATGCAATAATGCAAAAATAATCATTCAAGGAATCCAAAGAAATATTTGCAAAAATTATAACAACGGGGAAAAAAGTCCTCATAGATTAATAACTGAGAGTTTTACAACAACGATTCTGAATCTAGAATCCATCCTGCAAAATAATCTTTAGTTCCTTGAATGATTAATTAATGCAAACGCAAATGCAAAAGGCTTCATGGAACTCAGATCAAAACATCATTTCATTTCATTGATTTTCAAGATTGCATTACAAAATATCTAGTACATTTTACAAAAGTCCTAATGCTGACAGTATTCTAAATAAAAATCCTCTTTTGCTTTGAGCTTCTTGATTTCTTCTTCCATCTGAGTCTTCTCAAGAATGAGTTTGTCCACGACTAGCTTCCATGGATTTGGCTGAGAGATGGAAGAAGATAAACCTTCTTGTGTCTTCCTCTTCTTATGAGCAATCATTTCTTCGTCCTTCGCCTGTAGTTGTCTACGGAGTTCAACATTCTCTTCCATGGCCACTTGGTACTTGTACTTCCAGGCTACTTCAGTTTGTTGTGATTTCCTCAAAGCAATCTTTAACTTCTCCTCTTCAGACATAAAGATCATTGTGTGTTCCTCCTCTAAAGCCATGGGTTTCTGCTGAGGATAAGGCATCTTCAGCTGAATAGCTCTCTTACGGACCCATTGGAGATAAGGCTCGAGAGAGATGTAGTTAGGTTTCCCTAAGGCTTCTTTTCCTTTCTTGTGCACATGACCCCAAGCTTTTAGAATTTCTTCCTTCAATTTTGAACTTCCTTTAAAGAAAATATTCTCCACATGAGCGCTGTTTGGTTTTTCCTTCAATGGATATCCAAGCTGTCGGCGAGCGAGAACAGGGTTGTAACTGATTCCTCCACTTGTACCCAGGAGAGGTACGTTACCAAAGCTTCCACAACTGTCAATGATTTTTATTCCATCGTAACTACGGCTGTACCAGTCGATATCAGAGTGAGTAAGAGCCATAATCTTTTGAGACCACCAACCTTCCTTCCAAAAAGCATGAGCCTTAGGTAAGTGAGAAATAAACCACTTATATAACAAAGGGACACAGCAGATAATCATTCCTCCTTTATGCATATTTCTCAAGTGAACAGAATGATATGCGTCAGCAAGTAAAGTAGGCACAGGGTTTTTCTTCAAGAAAATCTTAATGGCGTTGAGATCCACAAAATTATCAAAACTTGGAAACAATAAAATCCCATAAATGAGCAAGGAAAGATAGCTTCGAAGGCATCCATACTCAAATGATCAGCATAGTATTGTGCTTTCCCAACCAAGAACTCTGCAGTCAAACCAAAGACTCCTCCCTTAGTAACCATATTTTTCTGAATATCCACCAATCCTAAACGTGTAGCTTTAGCAATTTCTTCTTCCTTAGGGTCCTTCTCCATTATTGGAAAAGGAGAGTCTTCAAGAATAGGTAAACCAATCAAGCAAGAATATTCCTCAAGTGTAGGTACCAGCTGATAATCAGGAAAAGTGAAACAATGATAGAGTGGATCATAAAACTAGAGAAGTGTGGAGAGAAGTCCCAGATCCATCTTCTTTTTTATCCTCAACAATGACAATAAGTTCCCATACCTGCTCTTGAATCCTTCTAGATCTGTTATCAAAGTGCTCAACCTTTCTATGTCATCCAAGTTAGGACTTTTGTAAGTGTACTTCATAGTTTTCTTTTTTCCACTGTCCATGATGATCCTAATGTTTACAAACAAGAGATCTGAGTTCCATGAAACTTTTATGATATGATGTTCATGAATGCATGAATGCACAAACACAGGTAAGCACTGTCGCTACTCGAAAAATGCATCGTGCAACGACGGGGAGGCGAAAAAGATAGACAGAAGAGTCGCCACCGAACTTTATTTATCCCGTGAGGGGAAAGGAAAATATCGAGAAAACCTTAAGAAAGAAATGGATAAGATGGTCTCGCGACCAAGAACGGGTTCGGAAGCCGGTTATGCGAGGGGAAGGTATTAGCACCCCTCGCATCCATCGTACTCGACGGGAACCTTTTGTTTGTCGGTGTGTGAATTTATTCGCTAAAATATTATGCTATATGAAATGTGTTTCACTGGGTAAAAGAAGGGTTAGAAAACAAGAAAGAGAGGTAACGGGGAAGAAGAGAGAAAGAACAGACTCGGTAGGACTTCGCAGTCCTATGCCTACGTACTCTCAATAGATGTGAGAAAGTCAGAGTCGACGTAGTTCAGGGAACTACAGATATGAGGGGAATATGCTCGGCAAGGATTGTGGCCCTTGTGCCTACGTATCTTTACTTGAGAAAATAAAGAATCAGAGCAGCCGTAGTTCGGCCTACGGTGTACGGGGGGAGTTCTGGTAGACGATGCTATCGTGCGCATTCTAGCAGTTTAGGTGTATTGCTGCTCGCTCGTTGGAGACTTAGGCGTTACCTGTTTGCGATAGAACGGACGTAGCATGCCTTTCTGGGAAAGGGTGGAAAAAGAAAAGGGTGCTCGCTAGGATATCGCAATCCTATGCCTACGTATTCTCAATATGCATGAGAAATCAGAGCAACGTAGTTCGTGCCTATGGTGCGGATAACCGGTGTGTTTGGGGATGATGTTATCGTGCACGTTTTAGCAGTTTAGGTGTTTTGCGGCTCGCTCGTTCGGAGACTTATGCGTACCTGTTTGCGGTAGAACGGACGTAACATATCCTTTGGGAGATTGGTTTTCGCCATACGAGGCAAGGTGTCATGTTTGATTGATGGGATTGTTTTTGGGGCGAGATAGGTCCTCGGATAGTAACCCCTACGGGTAGTACCCAATTCTTTATCTCAAAATTTTTGTTATAAAAAGGTGTGGCGAACGTAGCGTCTTCGTATTGAAAGACGAGTATCGAGACCACCCCCACTACAGTGAGCATCCCAACACTCGGAGAGGAAGAAGACTACACTTAATCCTCTCTCTTTAATTCAATGCAAAGAGAACTTTGTTCTCTTATTAAAGATGTTTTTGGTTTTGAATGGTAAGTGCTTTGCGACAGAGAACCCTACGGTAAACGTCAGCACTCGGGATAGGAGAAGGCCTACGCCTAACCTCTCCACGACCATTCAAGTTTTTGTTATGAAAAGAAGTTTGAAAATGCACTCGGTGCGGGACCGAGGTTTTAGGTGAGAAAGGGTTACGGAATGAAGTTGTAGAGGGAGATAGGGTGGAAGAAGTCGCGTCCTCGTATCGAAAGACGAGTATCGAGACCACCCTCACTACAGTGGGCATCCCAACATTCGGAGAGGAAGAGGTCTACACCTAATCCTCTCTTTTAATTCAATACAAAGAGAAAAAAGTTTATTATTGAAAGTATACTCAGTACGAGACCGAGGTTTTATGAGGAAATGTTGGAAGCGTCTTTGTATTGACAAACGAGCATCGAGACCACCCTCACTACAGTGGGCATCCCAACACTCGAAGAAGAAGAGGTCTACACCCAATCCTCTCGTTTAATTCAATACAAAGAATTGATTTTAGGGAGATGAGATTTGAAAATGGATGGGAAACGTCTTCGTATGGAAAGACGAGTGTCAGAACCACCCTCACTACAGTGGGCATCCCACCACTCGAAGAAGAAGAGGTCTACACCCAATCCTCTATTTTTAATTCAATACAAAGAGTTTATTTGTTTGAAAATGTTTTCGAGGATACACTCGGTACGGGACCGAGGTTTTAGGAGGAAAAGCGTCTTCGTATTGAAAGACGAGTGTCAAAACCACCCACACTACAATGGGCATCTCGACACTCGGAAAGAGAGAAAGTCTACACTTAATTCTTTTTTTTCAATTCAACACGAATAAAAACTGATTCCTTATTAAAGAGATTTTAATACCCTCGTGGAAAAGCTAAACATCCTTGACCACAAGCTCAACGTTCCACAACTCTTTGCAACCAAATCAGATAAGAAAACTCATATCATTTGAGTTCAACATTAGTATCAGTTTAAGGCTGCCATTACCAAATTGAATATACTAAACAAATTAAACATCAGCTGAAATCAAATTGAAAATCTATGAAATAAGATATTGTTAGTAATGCATAGTTATCACAAAATTGATATAGCCTAAATAAAACGCAGTACTATTGAAATTGAAATCTAAGTATATAAAAAAACAAACTAATCTTAAACCACCTATCAAAATACTGTCGAAGATGCATCCAAAACCAAACTGTATGTTAACCATATAGGTATCAGCAATAATATGATAACACATGAGCTAAACAAAAGTTATTATCCCATTATCCACATTCTGAATATTTAACCATGGCTACAATACCATCAATAAAATCATAATATTTACAAGACCAAAATCAGGAAATCGAAAACTAATGGCATAGTCGAATACGGTAGACGGAATCATTATCGAAATGAGACAATAGTAAATCTCAACAGCAGCAAACGAGCAAATTAAAATATGCAAAGCACTGCCTATTCGAAACGCCTACCATGAGCTACTACTAAGTTGTCGGGCGTCACGGGGAAACAAATACATAAACTTCCAATGACCAGTTGCTGTCGAGTCTACTGTAAGTGAGTCCAAACTCGCGCTTACACCGAGCTTAGACTCTCATCAACGGTACCTGCAAAAAATGAAATGAATGCCATAACAGAATGCTTATTGTCTCAGTTAGCGGTGTTGTCTTCTGAGTTGTTGTTGCAAAATCGTTAAAATGGAGTCGTGCCATTGTTATTCTATGCTTCAACACCGTCGTAACCGTTATCGTCATTGAGGATGCAACAGGCCTTTTTCAACACAACAGAACAAATAGACAAAATCAGTTATACACATATTATGAATTGAATTGGAATTAGTGATTACCGCAAAACCCGAAGTCGTCTCTGAACTGAGTCCTTCATTATCAACTCTATCAGTGGCGAGATAATGAGTTCCTTGTTGAAAACAGAAGAAAACTAGATATCCTCAGCAATGAGCTCACCATAAAAGCATGTTTTACACAACTCAAGTAGCAGCATTAGGATAGCATCATGTTTTGCTTCTATAAAAACTTAGAAATCTCATCTAATCACTTGCAAACAGAATCTACAACTTGTGTGAACACGAAAAAATGCGAGCTGTTGCCGATGAGAGCTTATGATACAGTAGAGACTCAAACCATGTCGAGTTATTCTGCAAACTTGCTGCTGAGTTGACTTGGTGATGTTGTGAAGTTCTTTTAAAAGAAAAATTGTTGCTGTTGTTGATTCTGCCATTGGGATATCGCTGTTCCGGTGGGACCATCTTGCTTTCAAATCTTGGACGTAGTCGACT